>PVKA01005641.1:0-89111 GCA_004027165.1 Ctenomys sociabilis | reverse complement strand
CTCTCTTGCTTTCTTGTCCTTCTCCCTTCTTTCCCTCATTTCTTCTTTCCTCTCTCTATTTTTTTCTTTCTTTCTTCTCCTCTTAGAATATCAGCTTTTAGTCATCTACCTGCACTCACAATAGACTATGCTCACTATTTTTCCCAGTTCTTGAACAGTTCCCAACTTATTGTCTCTGGAATCTCTACATTCTCAAGAAAAGTTTGAAAAACATCTCATAATTCTGATTTCAGACAGTAAACACATTTGCAATTGTTTCCTTATGGTTTCTATAGAATGATTGCTTATGGCGACAGATTGTCAATTTCAAATTGGCTGAGACCCTCAATTTTAAAGGTTAAATTTTCAACAACTCAGAATGATACCATTGATTCAATTTTCCAATTGGCTAGTGACTTATAACACATTACTGTGTTGTGTGTATTAGTTGATGCTTCTCCTCTTTCCCAGAATTGTGTGATTTTTATCTAGAAACATCAAAATGTTAAAGGCTGGATATTTCTCCAAATCATGAAGTTTAACCTACATTATGTTACCAGGCCATGGCTTATTCCTGTAAAAAGTGGCCAATAGGCAGCTAACTATTCAAACCAGTTTCAAATAGGACAAATACCAAGAATTAATAAGTCAAGCTACCAAATAACCTGATTTGCACTTTCTGAAGTCTTTTCCTTTTCTGTGTCTATAAATATAACCTGAATATGAGTAGGATAGAAGACTGCAAACAGTTTTTGTCTGGATTGCAGTTTGGTTCTTGAATTGCCAAGGAAAGGCATTCAAGTAAAATCTGAAAAACTGCATTTATTATTATTTTTTCTTTCAAATGTCTATTTTTCCTTTATGACTTGGAAATATAGATGCTATGAAAGAAATCTGACTCTTTTCTAAGTTAAAATGGGATCGTTCTAACAAAGCATGTGTAGGTAGATGATGCAGAGGGGCCTCCCACAAGAGTGGCTGATAGTATCTACCACAGAAAGGTGCTTGAACCACAAGCTTGAACACTGAGTGGCTGATAGTATCTACCACAGAAAGGTGCTTGAACCACAAGCTTCAACTTGAGCACTAACTCAGGAAGGCCGCCTGCCCAGTAAGTAACTCTCTGCCCGACCTGGGGAAGGCACCACTCTCTTTGGCATTGCGGCCACAGATAATGGCTTCAAAATATCTGTAATACACTCCTTCCTTTGTGTCTTTACAATCTTTCCCCACTGCGACCTTTCTTAATACACCTGTGGCAGGTATATTTCCATGGAAGTGCTTGGCTCTTTCCCTTGAAATACCCTGCTATTCACAAAATAGAAATTTGCATTCTTTGGAGAATCACCCTCTCTGATTTAAAAAGAAATGGTTTAGCTTGACATATTAACTCTTCTTTTAGAAATTTGGCTCTTATTATAAGCAAGGTAGAAACACTAACTTTAAAAATAAGACAAATAGAAAATAAGACAAAGGTCAAAATACATATTTTTGAACTTTCTGAGGAATTTGAAACAGAGGCAAGCATCTGAGTGGGGCCCAGCACAGGCTGGAGGTCCTTGAAGGACAGTGTCCCGTGGAATCCACAGAGCCAGCACCAGTGAAGCTGAAGGAGACTTGGGCAGCTTGGTGGCTCCAGGAGGACCAGTGATGTAGGGGTGGTTGACACCACTAAGGGCTGCCCCATAAGGACATTAAGAAATTCCAGAAGGAGCTGGAGAAGGAAGGGAGTCATGTGGCAGAAAAGGACGAGAACAGAAAATACCTCCCTCTGGATTGTGTCCCAGTCATCTACATGCTGCCCACCAACTGCAACCTGTTCATGGGGAAATTCTAGAAGAGTCCGTACAGCACGTGATGAAGATGTGCGGCAATGCCCGGGGCAAGGGCACCTTCCTCATCAACAGGCTCTAGCAGATCAAGAAGTGGTCCGGTGACAGCAAGACATGTTTGTTTGTATCTCAGTCTATGAAAGAAGTCTACGTGATCTTGCTGTACATCAACAACCCCCTGCTCATCTGGACCTGCACCTGTCTGTGCTGCTGTCCACCTACTTCCCACTGCCCTGTTACATGTATAAGCTGGTTTTTCCAGCTGGGGTTTGCTGATTCTCACTGTAGTGTATTTCTAAGCGGTGAACAACTTATTACACCCAGCTCAGTAGAACTAGCATGGTGCTGGTTGCGGGAGGCCCACCCAAAGGTTGTTGCCAGCAGTATAAAAGGCAGAATTGGAGAAGCTCTTGAAATGCTGTTAGGGATGCTGTTTGGAGAAGCCATTGGAGCTGTTGGAAGCTGATAGTTCTCAGGTTATTCTGCTGGAGGACCTTGTTGTGCTGTCTTTCCCAGTGAACTTTGGAGAAGCTTTGGTCCTCATCTTGAGCATCACTTCCTGGATTGGGAGGGAGAGATGGTGCACTGCTCAGCCTCGTGGAGAAGCTTGTTGCATTGGCTTTCCTGATGAGATCTCAGCTTTCCTCATCACTGGAGGAGTTTGGGACCTCACTGCTGCTGAGGATAGCTGTGGTACCTTGGGGGAGCTCTGGTGCTTACCTTGAGCATTGCTTCCTGGCTCCAGTTCAGATCCCTCAGCCTGCTGGCACAGATTCTCCATTCTGCTGGTGCAGACTTCCTAGCTTCTACCACTGATGTTGGGCCTGTCCAAAACAGGTCTGTGAAGTGGGCCTTCGTGAGCCTTTGTTATGGGTTCTAGGCCCCCAGCTGAACTTGTGGGAGATATCATTATAAGCTCTAGGTTTTCAGCTGATTTATGCAGAATATTAGGATCCAGGCCCTCTGCTGGATTCCTTAGTGTTTAGTGTGTGGATAGATTTTCTGTATCTCTTGTATATGATTCTTGCATGATTCCTTATAAAATAATGTTATAAAATGTGTCTTGTATGATATTGTTCACCTTGTAAAACCCTAGTGCATGACATGCACAGTGGTACATGCTGAGCACCAACAAGCTGCACAATATGTTCATCCACTTCACTGACGTGGCCATCCAGAAGCACGGGGAGGAGCACATCCATATCCATGGGGCAAGTAGTCCTCTACCTGGAGAACACCCGCAGCAGGGGGCTGGCCAAAAAGCTGTTCAACAAGGTCCACTCGGCCTGTTGCAGTCCCTGAAGGCTGTGTGCTGAGGATGAACAGTGGCAAGCACTGCTTTGGATACTGTGGCTTCAATATCATTATCAATGATGAGATGAATTCCTGGCTCCTCAAGGTAAGTCTACCCCCTACATCACTTCCAGCATGGCCAATGACCTGATCCTTAAGTAGAACCAGATTAAGGACATCTTCAACACCATGGGCTCAACAGTAAGATCCCAGACTACAAATGGAACAAGCCACCCCTCCTCATCTCACCAAGGAGGTGCTCAGCAATTATGAAATTCTGTGCAAGGAGGAGCTAGTCCAGAAGGACAGGGCTGAGCAGGAGCCCAAAGGGGGCCTTTCATGAGACACAGAGAGTGCTGGCCTCACCACATGAAGTGATCCCAGAAGAGATCTTCTGAAGTGACATCTGGGAGTGGCCAACCAGAATAGACTGGTGGGAACAAAGCCGAACCTGGCCCAGGCTCTTGCTGCCATATGCCCGTGGAGGCCATCTGGAAATTCCCTTCTTCTAGCTCCAGTCCTGGGAAGTGTGAATCATAAAATCACTTGTGTTTGGAAGGCTGAGGAGTGTTATTTCAGCAGGGCTGAAAGAACAAACTGAAATAGATAAACTGTGAGTGGTGGTGCACTCCTGTAATCTCACTATGAGGGAGGCTGAGGCAGGATGGTTGCTGTCAGTTCAAGGCCAGTCTGGGCTATGTAAGCAAGTTCAAGGCAAGCTTGTACCACATAGTGAGACCCAGTCTCAAAAACACTACAAGAACATGTGCTTTTCAGCAGCACATATACTAAAATTCAGGAACAAAAATGTGTAGTATGCACTCTTTTGATAGAAGGTAACAGCTAAGCCTGAGAGCCAGCTTGTTATAAGGCATTTGCTTTTTTTTTTTCAGAACTGGGGATTGAACTCAGGCCCTTGTACTTGCCAGGGAAGTGCTATTCCACTGAGCTATCTCCCAGCCCCTGGGCACTTGCATTTTTAAAATTTTGCACTAAATTAAAAATAAGAAACAATAAAAATAATTTGAAACAGAATCAACTATTTTTAAAAAGACAAAATCTTTTCCTGTTTAAATATCAATGATAGTGTTAGAAGTAGTTTTATTAAATAATTAAAAAAAACTTGCAATGAGAAGTATGAAATATTTGAACAAATGAAGAAAAGTCTAGATTTTCCACTGACTTCAGAATTTTGAATGAACTTTACCTAAATGAGAGGTATCCCTTCACTGCTGGCACAGACCAATGCTGGGACCCATATATTCAAGAGAACAGTAGGTACATGTTAGGCCAAAATTGATAAAGGGTAATAAAACTCCCTATCTGAAAGATGGTCTGGGATGAGTTTGTGTTCTCTAAAATCAAAGAATTCAAGGCCAGTCTGCCTTTCCTAAAGTTTAGGAACTTTAGGACAACCGAGGTTAAGAGCAGAATATTTATTGGGGGAAAGAAAGCTCCTGTCCTGGAGAGGGACAGAAGGCAGCTCCTGAGGGTTGCCAAGGAGTCATTCCCCATTCCCATCTTTTCCAGGGATTTTTGTAGAATCCATGAAGTGAGGTGGGTACATAGTGGGGGGGGGAAACTCTCTGGGAGGGCATGAGGTGGGACAAAACTATGGTCAACTGATAAGATTACAAGGAGAGGCGCTGATGGGAAGAAAGGGCGGCAGAACTCGGGTGCTTGGTCATTATTCTGTCCCATATTTGTAGTCCTTCGTTCTTAGAGTCATTGTGCAGGGAGCAGCATGTCACGGAGTGTGCGGGAAGTGGGGAGGCTCGCGGTCAAATCTTGTCTCCACTACTCCTGAGAAACTGATTCTATTTATTTGTTTGTTTGTTTATTTATTCATTTTTGTATTTGGTACATGTTCTCACCACCAGGTCAGATTCGCAGTGATCCTCCTGTTTTCAGCCTCCCCAGTGCTGGGATTACAGGTGCGCACCACCACGCTGGGACTTGTTCACTGGCTCAGTGCTCCCAGGGGCAGGGGTGGCACTGCATGCAGGACCAGAAATCCAACCCCGATCCCTGCCCTTGTCAAAACAAGCACTTAATCTGCTGAGCGATTTTGCTGGCCCTGAGAAAATGATTTGTGAAATGAAAGTGGAAGAGCACACTAATAAGTACCACAGCCATGTTAATAGACAGCATCTCAAAAAGGGCTCTGCTACTGACAGAGAGGAATACCAGGAGTTGGTATTGACATGAACGTGACCTACCTGTCACCTGCTAAGACAGGAGAAGAAAGAGTAATTACAGCAAGTATTTTGAAACAAGGAAAGATACTTGCCTTTGCCTCTGTGGACATGGCCAACAAAGCAACGGGAAAACGGATAGCGCAAAGAGGATGTACAGAACACCTGAAACTGAGGAACAGCTGGGTTAAAGGAGCACAACAGCCAGTGTCAAGTGCAAATTTGATTGGAACCAGTTTTCAAATGAGAAGACTCAGAAAAAAGGAAAAGGAAAAAAAAATACGTGTAATTGCTCTGGCAAAATGGATTAAATTGAAATCAAATGGGGTAGCGAGTCATGTAGCAAGTGGGCATGAATACAGAACAGGGTCTTTTCCTGCAGGAGGTTAGGTTCGTGGCTCTTCTGGCTTATTCAAAGTGATTGATACTTGGGTAGAATATCAATCCCTCATGCCCATAGCTAGGGAGGGGAGTGGGTGTGTTTGTTTTATGTTTTGTCTTGAGGTCTGGCCCACAGGAAGAGTGCCTGTCTCTCCCACAGCTGTAGGGAATCTTGTCTTCTGCACTGGCTCTGTGAGGGCTTGGCCCTGACTCACTGCCCATAACATTTCTATCTCATTCAGGTGTCTCCAACAAAGTCTCCTGCTGAGACCACTGCTCTTGTGCACAACTTCCACTCTTGATGATAGCTATAATTACTACCTTGTGCCTGCAAGGCAGTGGGAAAAATCAGAATCCTATCCCTGTTTTCCCATAAAATGTGGAGAAACTATTATCACAGGTACTGTTACTTCAACTTATTAGGCATTTTTCTGTATAGCAGTTGGTTCTCAAATGCTTCTCTTTGGGAACAATTCGGTTCATAAGTGAAAGCATTCAGCAAAATGATGCTTTTATTTCCAAACTCCACATCAGGTGACAAACACAAAGGCCTCTTCCCCACACAAACATAAATGCAGCCATCTTCCTCAATATCATAAAACAAATGAAGTTCCTAAACCAGTGTACCACTGTACAGCCAACGTAACTTTGTAGTCTCCAAATTTTTGAAAAATTTGCATTGACTTAATTGTGACACCCTTCGAATTTTTGAAATTGAGCTCTTGTTTCTGATTGACTTCAGGGATCACTTCTGAGGTACTCTCAAGCATGCGTCAGGAGTTCTGGCTCTGCATTTTCAAAAGTTGCAAAGGTTTACTTGCTTTAAATTTACTCTCTTTCATGGCCTGGGGAGATAGCTCAGTAGAATAAGCACTTGCCTGGCAAGTGCAGGGTCCTCAGTTCAGTCCCTGGGACTAAAAAAAAAAGAATTGACTCCTTTCTGAACACCAGTTTTCTTTGCAAATTTTGATTGTTGTATATTTATCTTTCTCAGGTCATTGGTATTTTACTGCTACAGCAGAGCTTCGTGCACTGCACTTTATCAAGCTCACATTGAACAATTGATCTTAATTGGGATAATTTGCTTTTTCTTTGGCCAATACATTAAATAACATTTGTTTGTATATCTACTCCATTTCTCACAGCAGAGACAATGGTTTACAAAAAACAGGATTCTCCATATTTGGTTTTATTTTTTGATTTTTTTGATGAACCAGTGTCAGTAGATTACATCTTTTGATTCTCTTACTTCCTGAAGCTATGCATTCCATCACAAGATTGGAATTTAATCAATTTTTAAAGTATGGTGTTATACAGTTTATTTTCTATTCCCCATGGTATCCAACTTTTATAATTTTTTTCTGTTGTGTTCTTATATTTTTCAACCAAAAACACTGTAACATTCAGGGTTAGAACTTTACCATGTATTTCTGTATTCACCATTTGAAATACAATTCTAGCCTTAGATAAGTGCTTCATATATTTCTGAACTGAATTTTTAGCCATTGTATAAATTGCACTTTCATATCACTTTTTGACTCCTAAAAGGTGATAGTTAGTGACTTCTTGGTGACTCTGCAAAGAAATACACACACACACACACACACACACACACACGTACACAGTATGCATGAAAAAGCATAACATGATGATTTACACTGCAAATGTCTCAAAACCTCTTCCCTCACAAACTCTTAGGCTATGACTTTTCTTTTTTCCTCTTTTTTTTCTTACAGAACTGGGGATTGAACTCAGGCCCTTGTACCTGCCAGGAAAGCATTTATTCCACTGAACCATCTCCCTGGCCCGAGGCTGTCATTTTTCATTCAGGTAGAATATGTGTGTACACATGTGCTAATAGACATGTAAATAATTTGAGGTGGTACAGACATCATATATTTCAGTATCATTAAGAAGTATATTAAAAAGTCTAAGAGACTCCTGGTGGGCTTAGGACTGCTTTTATGTAGCATGTAGCACTGCACAATTTTTCTTGTCAATCTTAAAGAACATGCAAAAACATTGTTTAAATAAACAATTAGGGGTTTAATTAGGAAACAATACCCAGTGTATAAACATGAGTACAGTAATACTTCCATTGTCTTTTTATTTTTTTTATGAGCAGAATATATTTATTGAGGGAAAGAAAAGCTCCTGTCTGAGAGAGGTACAGGAGGGGTGCCCAAGCAGGTAAATTCCTGGGGAAGCTCTCTCTTCCAGGGACTTTTATAGTATAAAACCATGTGGGGCTTAGGTGGATGTGGGGTGGAAGAAAACTATGGTCAACCAATGGGATTACAAGCACCATTGCTCAGGTAAAGTTGATTATGCCCAGGATCAAATGGGGAAGCGAGTCACAGAGGAAGTGGGCATGAATACAAGACAGAGTTACTTCCTGTTGGGGGTTGGGCTAGTGACTCACTTGGACTCTTTTAAAGTGATTGATGCCTATTTAGAATATCAATCTTGAGTGTTAATCTTTAGGGAGGTTGACATTTGTTTGGCCTTCAGGTGTGGCTCACAGCAGGACCATCAATCCCTCCCACAGTTGTAAGGTATCTTCATTTTCTGTGTTATCTCCTTCAAGGGCCTGGCCCTGTCTGATTGCCTGTAATATTTCTATCTAATTCAGCTGCCTACAACATTCCCCCCCCCCCCCCGAAGAAGTAATCCGAACTGCTGTGAGGGAACCATGGGCCATGACCCCTCTGGTTTCTTCAGGCTGAAAGTAGTCATAGTTGTTGACTGGAAGTTAGAGATACTCTCCAGATCTCCAGAGGTTCTATCTAAAGGCCTCAATAGATGACAGGTATTTTCCTCTTGGGTGGATGTATAGCTTTGAGTTTGGAGGAAACAAAGCCAAAGAAATATGAAATATGCATATGCCAAATAATAAGATCAACAGGATAATCATGAATATAGTAAAAAATGATTTTCACAAAGAAGACAATAATGACTTTCCATAAAAATGATAGTTAGGGTCCAGGGGACCTCAGATATAAAAACACTAGTTTGAAATTTTTTTAGGTCAGTTGGCAGAGATCTCTTAAATGTGAAGTTTAATCCCTTTTTAATCTTTTATAGCCACTGCATATTGTCTCAAATAAACTGGCCTTTTTTGTCTCATCAATTCTGTTATTACTTGTGGCATATGAATTGCCAGAAATAGGGAAAACACCCAGTACTCTCCAGTTTGTAAGTGGGGCCACTGGCTGGGTAACTACTGAAAATCTGCATCAGCTTTTATCAAACATCTAATGGGCTTTTTCTTTATATTGGCAGCTAACGTGGATTCTCTCAGGCTGAGGAGAAAGTCCCATGACCACCTCAATCTGAAACTTTTTCTGACTCCATCATGAACACTTTTTTTTAGGAACTTTGGACATTTTTCCTTAAAATGTCCGTTCTCTCTGTCTGGATCCAGGAAAGCATAACTTTTTCCTGTTTCCTGACTGACCTTTATTTCTGTAGGCTGCTGGTAGGCTATTTTAATTTTTTTCTATAATTTTATTCTGTATCCTTTTTACTATGAAGCACCTCAACTCAGCCAAATTTATTCCTGCAAACCCTTTTAACTTCTTAGCTTGAATCAGATATCAGGGGCTTACTGAACAAGATATAACTTTTTGGTTTTAAGGCCTCCTGCAGGTAGCCCTGCTCAAGGAATGTGTTGGCAACTTCCCCTGTAGTGGATTTCCTAACATAGGATTAGGCTGATAGAGGAAGTATTGTTGAAGGCAATTAGCCCTGCCCAAGGAACATGAAGATAGCTTTCCTTGTAATGAGGCAGGAAACCCGGAGAAGTCTCAGCTCACTTGGGCTATATGAGATGGGCAGTTATGTGTTCCCATGAACAAAATCTGGTGGATCCCAGTAAAAGGAATCTTAATCTAGCATATTTGCTATAGATTTTACCTGCATGATTACCTGAGTTTTGGTATCTTCTAGGAAAGAACAAATTTTCTGAGAAATTGGAGCACATATAATCAAAGCATAAATATTTGAGCTAACAAGTACATTCATAAACTTTTTTGAGACCTAGCAATAGTAACTTACTAGCTCTTTATTCATGGACTCTGACAGTTTTCTATAAGTCTCTCTAGCTTTAGTTGAGACATCACACCTATATTAATTATGAGCATGAAATACCTGAGTTACATCAGAAATCAGCCAGATTAACTTATACATTTATCATGAAATACACAGCATTCAGTCAGATTAAAGCAATGAAATACCTTTTAAGTCCTTGTACATGAACAACAATATATATTACATTTGTAAAAACTAGTCAGAATAATTTTGATTAGTTAGCAACCTGAATATATTGCGGTATCTCTGTTACAGATAGAGCAAGATGTCTTCTAATATCTGATTCTATTGAGGTAAAATGACTGGAAGGAAGGTCAGGGTTGGAGAAAGACAAAGAGACCTGTGCCAATATCCAGCAATAGGTTGGGTTTCTTCTCTCTCTATAGTCATAACTTAGGGCTCCTCTGTGGAGATGACAGGTATAGATAACAGTCCAGCCAGGGGGAGGAGGCAGGCCCAGGACCTTTCTTTCAGTCCGACTGGATCACTTGGGAAGCTGAGTCTGAGCTCTGGGGCCTCCGCCTCAGAGTTCAGTCTCACTCCCAGTGGCTGTCTTGGGAATCAGGGCATGGCTTGTGGGCCTCTTAAGGAAGTCCTTCTTATGATGGCCTGGTTTCTGACAGCAGTAGCAGATGAACCTCATTGTCGATGAGCTCTTCTTGGAGCCAAGAGAATCAGACTTAGGATCTGTTTTGAGGCCCCAACAAAGGCAGACATTTTTATCTCTTTGCTTTCTCTCCCTGGTTTTCTCTCAGTTCCAATTATAGCACACTTAAATAGCTTTTTACCAAAGTATCAAGTGAGTTGTCTGGAGCAAAAGCTATCTTTTGTAGCTGTTGAACTTATCTATAAGAGTAATCTGTTCCTCTATTTAATTACCATCTCATGAAGTATGCTTCACCAGTACCTTCACTAAACATTTTAAGAAATTAGAGGGGTTTTCATCTTTTTCCTGGTAAATAACTAAAATGTAAAATAACTAGAAGGCTTGGTTAAGTTCTTAGACCTTTAAATATACACACTTGAAAGAAAATGTCTTTTTTAGTTTTCCTGCCTGGCTATTAGGTCACCAGGGATCTGAACGTTTGGGCTACAGTGGGAACTGGAAGTTCCACTGGCTGTCTATCTCTTGGATATTTAAACTAACACTACATTTATCTCTAAATGCATATCAGCTTGTAATTCTGTCTTTTACTAGAAGTCAAAGCTTGGTTTAAGATTAACATTACATCTTTCCAATCTAGTCCATAAATCTGAATAAATCCTCTAAAAGACATCAATGTATTTATCAGGGTCATCTAAGGCCCATGAACTCTGGAAGTTCCAAATTGTCTTTTCTTTCTTTAAAAGGTATTGTCCTTGAAAAGCTTGCACAGATTTAGCTAAGAATGGGTGTAGCCCTGTAGACGCCTTGATTATAGCTGCTCTAAAAGCCCACCCTATAGAAAGGCAAATATAGGGGAAGCTACTTTCAGTAATCCTGGCGAGGCTGAATTGCCTGGTTCTCCTGTTGTTCACATCTACATTTTAAAACTTAAAGAACAATAACCTTTTTAATGCAAGCAAAATCTGAACATAAGACATTTTTACCATTTTCCTTTTTTATATCATCTTTTTAGTTATAACATAGCATCAGAATTGGTACTTTTTTCTGCATTCCATTTGGATGAAACAGCTGTTTTTTTAGCATGTAAGGATCAAATGTCTTCTGGTGCCTAATGAAGCACTCTAAAGGAGTAAGAGACTTTGGCTGTGAGATAACCTGGAATTCAATAGAAATTACCTTTCTGGGCTTCCCCATCTTCTTTCTAATTTATTCCTCCACCCAGGCATCTCTGAGTAGCCCTGTCCAGAGCAGGTGGATGCCCCTGTTGTAGAAAAGGGAGACAAGATCCCACCAGCTTATCCACCCTCGAATTGGTGCATGATTCCTATCTCCTGAAACATCTCACAAACCTTTACTTACTCTTATTGACTATTTGTGAATATAAGTTACAAATGGTCCAGTGATAGGAATGTATACAGAAGGAAGGATAATGAAGGCATAAAAGGTCAATTGGAAGGAAGGAATTCTCAGGCTATAAAGACCACTTTTAGAGATAGAACAATTGACTGGAGGGATTTGGCCCTGTGCACTGAATACTGAGCCAAGTCTCCAGGCACTTGTTTTCTTCTGATCACCTAGGCAAACATTTTTAGCAACTAGACAAGATTAAACTTTGAAGCTCACAGGTGATACTTATATCATTTAAAAATCACATCTTACATATTGGTAAAAACACAACACAGCTGGCAAAAAAAATTACTCTTAGTTAACACATAAGGCATAGATATAAACCACTTTTCCCTAATAGCCATTGTGGAATGTAAACTATTGTAAGCTGCCTCAGCCTAATTTTTGAAGGAGTGACTCATTAAGTTGTTCTACTGAAAATCTCGAGTAGAATTCCTACTTTACTAGCAGAGAGAAAAAGTACAATAGGTAAATGGAGATCTTTCAGTGGTCAAGAGCCAGTTTCCACCAAGCATCTTTAGGTGTCCACCAGAGAGTAGCCCTGACCATGACCCCTCAGGTGTTTTTAGTATCTATTGGCTCACATCTCCAGAAAGGAATCCAGCAATTTCTCTTGTCAACATTCCATCAGCCATAGGCTTTAATGAGGATTCACCAAAGAACAGCTGGGGAAACCTGTCCTCTGCTTTAAAGAGTGGCAGCTGCTCTAAGAGCATTTACTAGCTGGCAGAGTAACACTGTTTGTCCAACTTCTATAAGGGATAGCTAAAAGCCTGAACAAGATTACCTAGCACTGTACACTAAAGGTTTTAAAGTCCACAACTTATCTCTTATGCACCTGAATGACAACTAGATCTAGGAAAAAAGGTTGACTCCTCCCTCACACTAAATGTGTTTTGGTCCCATAACTGTGTTGCTTTTGGAGATAGCTCCTTCTGGTGTCACCCAGAAGTCGGTTCTCTCCACTGTGTCTCAGGTTTAGCCTCCTGAAGGAGTCCTGCCCAGAACACTAAGCCAGGACATGGCTTTCATATGTGTTCTCCTGGATGGGCATAGTCCTCTTTGTCTCATCTGACCCAGACATGGGGTATGTGTCCTTTTTTTAAAATGATTTCACTGTCTTCAGCATTAACAAATGCTTATTTTCTAAAGGTTTCATTTAGTTGAAACAGTCTATGGAGTTTTCCTCATTTTACATGCCTCTAAAAAGTATAAAGAAGTAGGAAAATTAGGGGTAAGGTCAAAGAAAGGAAATTGAAACAGATCAGGTCTGACATTTCCTCTAGCATGTGGAGGGGGGATCAGGGTCAGTCCATCCCAGTGAAACCTGTCCTCCAGTTCTTTAAAAATGGTTGCCAACCTAATGTTATTTAACTGGCAAAAGGAGTCCTGTGTTTCATATACAGGCATGTATATTTTCTAAATCTGAGCTGGTTAAAAGTCCCACTTTACATAAACTTACATAAAATACACTAGGAGGCTTACTAACATTACTTTTTCTAATACTGTTGTCTAATGTCAAGCAAAGAATTTGAGTACATTTATCTAGTTCAAATGCAACATATACAAGTATAAAATAATCAGAGAAATATCATAACCTTTTAACATTTCCATGTTTCAACTTAGATGTACCAATATTGTGACCAACATTTTAACAAAACCATATAAAAGACAAAGCATAAGCAATTGCAGGCAATTTAACAGAATTTTATGTGGCAAAACTGTATGAACAATTATGAGCAATGGGCAAAGACATATCAACATTTGAAGTACAAAAATTTGTTACCTAAACAAGTCCCAATCCAGAATTTATGAAAGAAAAGTAAACCTCCATCCAATGATCTCAGTGGAAGCCTTCAAATGATACAGGGAGAAAAACTGACCTTGGGTGGGTAACAAACTGAGCTTGGGTGGGTGACCTCCAAATGATATAGAGAACCTCAAAATGACATAGGGAAAAATGATCTCCTGATCTGACCTGGATGAATTCATGTTCTCTAAAATTGAAGAATGAATTTTAGGGACAAACAGAGGTTATGATCAGAATATGTTTATTGAGGGAAAGAAAAGCTCCTGTCCAAGAGGGGGGCAGGAGGGTGCCCGAGTGGGTAGTTCCCCTCCATTGTCTTTTTAAAGAAAGAAAGAAATTGCAGTTTAGGGCAAGAGAGAGTGAGAATTGAGTGTAGACAGTAGTGGAATAATAGAGAAATACAAGGACTGTAGTGTGCTTACCTTGGAGTGTAGCCTATTGACTAAGCCAGATAGGAAAACCTTATAATGCCATGCTGTTAATATTTTTTCTTGGAAAATCACAGAAACCAAAACATGTGCCTTAATTTTAAAGATCAATTTTAATTTTAGCTGTTACTAAATGCTCCCTTCTCTGAATTCTACTGCTTCAGGCAGTTGAAAAGATTTGAAGACACTCAGCTATCAATGGCAACCCAGCACTTTGGAAGGAGGTACAAAAGCAAAGAAACTCCCTGCAAATGACACTGAAACGTGGTGTGAAATCTATAGTATGGGCTCCTCCTCTGTGGGTGAGTTAGCGTTTACATGAAATATAATAGCCTGTATGCTATTTTACACTGGGATTATCATATTTAATATTGTTATCGCAATAAGAAATAAACAATTGCTTAAGGAAATGGGTGATCCTCCCTCCCTGGGCTACAGTGCTGACTTAGTCAAGCAGAACTAATTTCCTGGCGGTCTCTGAATGCACATAAAGCTGCTCTGTAGCTGCTGCTGACAATGAACTAGTGACTGGAAAAGGAATCTTAAATACAGTCACATCTCCTGACTGTTAAAATCCTGCTCACAAGGAATGCTGAGTTAATACGCTGCAGGCCAGGAATTACATTTTTAAGGAATGGCTGATCAGTGTACAAAGTTTCTCATCTAGTTTTTCTAGTGTTGCCGAGCAATTAGGTCAATTTTACATATATTCCTTGGAGTAGCAGAATTCTAATTTTGGTGTATATTTCCCATGGATAATTAAATATTGAAAAGTTTGGTGGATACATGATTTTATAGTACACATTTATCCTCTCTTATATGAAGGTATAAGTTTCCAATAATTATTTTAAGAAAAATTCTATAACAATGTGAATAGGGAATAAGATTTTAAAAAGTGTTAGTGTCTGATAGTTAAAAAGGAATCTACTACTTTCGCTGTGTTGTAACCTAATTTCAGCAGTTGGCTTGTTAATTAGTGTTTATTCATTGAGCAAGATCAAAAGATTGGGTTTTGTTTCAAGTGCAACTATTAGAGCCACATTGATTTCTTAGATTAACTTTACCACTTGGCAGAGTGGAAAGCTGTGGGTTGTATCATACAGAACACTGTGTGGTTTGTCAAGGAGTTAATTTTACCAATGAACCTCTGGACAAATAGCAGGACTTTACTGCCCTCTAGTAGTGAGGCTTGCCAAGTTCATTTGGGAGATTAATTGTATTAAGAAACCTGCAAACACATGAGAAAAGTAACATTGACATCTAAGTGGAGATTAATTGAAATATGTTAAAGTTGAAGATAAAACTAGATGAGAAATTTTCCATCAACTTTATGTTAAGTATTACTATAAAATTCAATTAGAATGCAGTCATGCTACATTCTACAAAGGCAAACTTAGCAGTCAATATTATTTTGTAAGTGTGGTACCCTGTAACCTGCATTAACATTTTTGAAAGGGTTTACATGGTAGGTTATCTTATGTGTTGAAGACCTGGTAAAGAATAAATTTGAGTAGAGACTTTAAAAACATACAATTAAGTTGAGCAAAGCAGATTTTATTAAGTTCAAAGTAATCATTTGACATTTTCATTTATCGAATTAGTCATTAATTTTAAGTGGGAATAAAGAATACTTGCACTTGCTTTAAAAATAAATGGCCTATTATATTCATTTTTCTTTCTTCCTCTCAAAGAACCCTAGAAACATTTATTATTTTTCTTGTTCAGAAGGCTTTAAAATTTTTCAAGTAGTTTGACTGTTTCAGTGTGAATGCTTTGCTTAATACTTAGTTCCCACCAGGTCAATTTATGTTTGGGATCTTTTGAAATTACTTTTATTGGTTTATCCAGTTTGTTACCAAGTTCAAGGAATATATCATGAAAATTAGAATGAATTTCATTCACATTAGGCTAGTCACATGACACTATTTAAAATATAACATCACTTTCCTTGGTGATCGCGTTGTACAGTTTCTTGGTGTTTATATATTTTACTGAGTGTTATAGAATGACTACTTTGCTATTAGTTCTTACATTTTTGTTGCCTTTCTCCTTTTTCTTAGCAGTTTTCTACATGAATTTGCTTGCTTTTGTTCAATTCATAAAAGCCATATATATGTATATGTATATTACATTTAACCTTCATCAATGTAAAGTTTTTGTGTGAAATTAGCACTTTAAAAATGATTTAATGTTAGAAGTTGTTGACTTGAGCCTTTTATAGCTCAGCATATTGATATGGCCACTATTATGGGCCACTGGACTATAGTGGATTATTTTGCTGAATTCACACACCTACAATATTAAATGGCAATGGAATACCCATTTATGACAAAACTAAACAAAAAAAGGGGATACAGATAAAGGACCATTTTGCATCTGTATATACAGTATAGTTAGAATAGATATACAGCTACTTTCTCAATTCAGTGAGAATAAAGATTTGCACTAATAGTGTTTGGACAGGATATTATGTCTGCATCTTGTATTATGAATAGCCACTATGAAGATGACAATATGCAATATATTAATTATTGTAACTGTCCTGCTCACCTGTTTTGAAACGCTCATTGCTATTCTCAATAAAATTAATAAAAAATTAAAATGATTTAATTTAATATTTAATGATGTTTTGTTTGTGCCTCTTTTTGTATACCACTCATCTTTTTTAAGTTAAAAAGCTTGCATTGCTCTGATGCATGTATGAGCGGTGACAATGGACATGTGTTACTGTATCTGTGTCCTGCAGTTGTTCCTTTTGTTCATTCTTTGTCCCCTACCAGGACGTGCCACTAATAGCATTCTCTGTCTCTCTGTGTCTGTCTCTCTCTGGGTTGCGGTTTCTGTATGCCTCTGTGTTTCCCTCTGTCTCTCTCTGTCTCTCTATCTCTCTGTCTCTGTGTCTCTCACTTTGTCTCTCTCTGCCTCTATCCCTCTCCCTGTCCACCTCGCCTCCCCTCCCCACCCCTCTTCTGCTTCTCCCCCTCCCTCTCTCTCTACCACAGGAATACATCTATGACTCCACGTACCTGACTGAAGCGATTGACTCCTCAAAGAATCTGTAGCCTAACTCAAGACAGTCATGTTCTTTTTGCATTATTTATTAATAAATTTAAACCTATGGGTGTCACTTGTGCACATCTTGGTCACATCTTGGTCACACATGGAGGCAGATCACAAGTTAATGAAGCTGACGCTAGCTGCAGAGATGGGATGCAGATGGCCACGTTCCCAGAGCACGTTCAGATTCACCAAGTCGCAGCAATCTCACACTCATCGGAGCATTTTCACTTTGCCATTTTGTGTGCTAAGAGACTTTATGTGTTGGCGTTCTGTTACTAAAGACCAAGTAAGTCACAGACAAAATTGCAACATGGAGTTATCAACTTTAACCTCATCTCAACAATGTACTGTATTCAGTATTAGGAAATTAAAATTAGTTTTAATTTTTCTTTTTTTTCAAAATTTATTTTCCCCAATATCTCTTTTATCTGCTTTGTTTTGTTCTCTGTACTTAGCACGAGGTCTACAGCGTGTACAGGGTCTCGCTACACAGTGATTCTCCTGTTTTCAGTCTCTCAAGTGGTGGAACTACAGGCGAGCACCACCCTGTCCAGTCGCAATCTCCATTTCAGCACACCCCGGGACTGGGGCCTGCATGGCACTCTGGGGTTCGAACCCCATCCCCTGCACTCTGCCTAAGCAGGCGTCTTAGTCTGCTGAGCTGTCAGGCCGGCCCTCTAATATCTCTTGATCTTTAAATGTCTTTTGTTCTTTTAAAATAAATTCAGGTAATATACTACAGTTATTAAGTGAAGGGTTTCAGAAAACACCATGATCAATTTAAAATTCTGGCTTCATCCTCTCTTGGTGCTGCAAAGGAAGTTCCCAGGACATCTGAATGATGAGATCTGCAGAGTGCTTAGAAAACAGGCACATTGTAGCGGTGAAGTGGTTTTATGTTTGTTGTTTATAGTTTTTTAAATTGTAATCTTCGACGAAAAACAAACAAAAACAGAAACAAACAAACAAGAAAAAACAAAGACAGAAACAAAGTAACATGCAACAATGCAAATGGTACAGATTTTAAACCAGGAACAGAAAATTATCAGTGCTTGTTCTTGTCAAATTGTTGCTCTGATTACAGATTTAGGTATGCAAGATTGGTCAAACAATTCAAACAATTAAGCATTAACTTTTCATTCTGTTGAAGGTTTCTTTTTTTTTCCTTAGGTACCAGACATTGAACTCAGCACCTTATGCTTGGGGGCTTACACCACTAAGCTATACTCCTACCTGGGTTTACGATGGTTTTAGTTGGCATAATGGTTGGGGACAATTTTTTTTCTTTTAATTTCAATTATTTATTTTTCTTCTGTTCTGTGAGATGGGCACCCTTCCATTTCTCTACCTATTTTAAATAAGATGTTGTTTGGATTTACTTTATTAGAAATACACACAAATTACCATAGAAGCCTAGTGTGGCTTAAATCTATTTCCCCATAGCACACAGGATCAGAGGAAACTGCAAATAGATTTTCTTCCAAAGGAACAATTGACTGCAACATGAATAATTCTTATTTTTAGTGTACTATTGATCGATTTCTTTTCACTTCCTCTGCAGCAGCATCTATACTTCCCGTGTTGCTTGTCCACTCTCTGTCCCTAGTCTGTCATGCTTTGCCCTTGTATGGATTGTCCATTTTCACTGGACCCTTGGGAAGAATTTCTACTTCTTGTTCACGTGCTTAATTTTCCTTTTGGTGGACTAATTTGACCAAGGAACTGAGCTCTGATATCCAATTTGAACTACATCATTCTTTTTCTCCATTTATTAGAAAAATTTTCTGTTTTAATCTTGAAATATTTGTTCATTTTCTTGAATTTTATTTTTATTTTTGATGGGACCTTGAGCTACATACATTTCCAGACCTTTAATTTTATTTATTTTTTTGTCACCAGGGCTTGAAATTGCAGTCCTAAGACCTTAATATGTGCTGGATCAAAGTTGTGCCCTAAAGTTCATATTTGATAGCAACCAAATATCATGGGGCTGAGGATATAGCTTAATAGAATAAGCACTTGCCTGGCAAGTGCAAGGTCCTGAGCTCAGTCCCCAGTACCCCACACTCAAAAATCGCCAAATTATCTTAAATTTGTCTTATATCTGTATAAATTGTATGTTTCAAAAATGTTTATTGCTTCCTAGAAAACAAGAGACTTTTTGGTATAATTCTTCAGTCAATCTTTCAAGAGAGTCTCCATCTCTCTTCCACACAGAACTTTCTTTTTTTCCTGCCACTGCTACTGATTTATTCATTGTAAAACAAGACATTTCTGTGTCAGGTTGAAGTTTGTCAATAGACCCAGGGGAAATTCTCTTTTCTGTACACTAATGTTAAAATGGGAATGGGCAGGATTCTTTTTCAGATTTAAATGATACAGTTTAGAAGTGTGTACCCCCTCAACACATTCTCATGACCTGGTAGCATTTGTATAAATCTGCTTTACTGGGTAGGCAGGGACATTTTCCTGCCCTTATTGGCTGGCCATCTCTGTGGAAAAACACCTATTACTATACAATAAGATACAACTTACAGTTTTTCTTTGTCTAAAAGGAACTCATAAAAACACTACAGTTGATGAATAAATTGTATCTAGGATACTCTCAGACTTTATTTATAATACAAATAGTGTGTTCTGAGACACTGAAGGATAAGATTACTCTGCTCATTGCCTGGGTTCACATAGCAGAACCTTAAATATGATATCTCTAAGTGGACAGAAAAGAAAAGTGATGAAGGGTGCTTGGGTGTCTGTGAGAGCGGCCAGGTTGGTCAGAGGTTGGGGTAAAGAGCAGACAGCTCCCACTGGCAAGGGGGGCTGATGCTGTAGCTGTGAATCTTTCTTTAAAAACTTTTTAAAAAAATCTATTTACTCATGCACATTTTATTTCCCAAAGTATTATACTGCATAACAGTATAATACTTTTATTTGAGGAAAAGGGAGAAGCCATACAAGAGTAAACAGATAAAGGAGAAAATATGAAAAAATTAAAGTTCCGTATAATTCACAAAACTGGGTTTTCCTCTTACAAACAAGTAATTGTTAAATTATGCTTCCAAGTTATATTTTTCATAACTGGTACTGTGGAGGACACCAGGATGGTTCTCCTTGAAAGAAGAGCACTTATCTGCCTTTTGGGTAAACCTGGTCCTGATGCTGTGCAGAACTGGCTAGGATATGCGGGCCCCGTAGCGAGTCCACAGAGACATGAATGGTGCTGTTTATATAAAGCAGAGCTGGTAATTGCAGTCTTCTTCTTGGTACATCTTAGAAACAGCTCAGCGATTGGTTTTAGCAAGATGTACCCCCTTTTACTCTTGAATAAGATGTGACACAAGGTTTAGCAAAGGGCCCATCTCATCTGCCTTAGCATCAGAGCCAAATTTGATGTTATCCTTGCCTAGATGCACTACCCTGGGGTATATTTGTTTCGCTCAATATTTCTTTGTTCCTTGGGTCTTAAGAACCATTCCTTCAAAGTATTACCTCACAACATAAAGCACTTATCTCCTTAAAAAAGGAAAGACTGGTATTTACTTCTCAGACATTATATGAGAAATTAAAATTTATTTGTAACACTGAGCCAAATCCCCGGCCCCCAAAAGACTACTTTTAACATTTACCCATTAACCATGCTTTTTGCTGTGGATATGCTTTACTTTTCTCCATATTAATCATATATCTTTAGGTATGTTTAATTTGATCATAGTTTTCTGTTTCCTGTATACAAGTGGAAATTTGCAAATTTCAGTGAGTTTTTTTTTTCTGTTCTTGCTCTTAATTATGTGTCTCATATGAAAATCCACACCAGAAGAATATAATATGCTTACAGTATTTCCTATTTTCCTGTCATATGAAATTATTTTGTGAAATTAAAATTATCTCATGTTTACTAGGTTGTACTTAATTAAAAAAATGTATTTGGTACAGGGTCTCACTGTACAGCTCAGACTCATAATGATCGTTCTGCTTTCAGCTTGCCCAGCTCTGAGATTACACGCAAGTGCTACTATGCTGGGTCTCGGTGGCTGGTTCAGTGTGCCATGGAGTAGGACTAGTGCAGTTAAAAAAATAAAAATAAAAATAAAATTTATTTGTAAGTTCATTGAAAAAAATATGTATTTATGTATGTATGTATGTATGTATTTATTTAGTACAGGGTCTTGCTACACAGCTCAGACTCATAGGGATCCTCCTGTCTCAGCCTCCCCAGCACTAGAATTATAGGCATGCACCACCACACCCAGTTTCAGAGACCAGTATGGCGTTCCTGGAGTTTGTGGCCCAGCACAACATGCAGTGGGACTGAACCAGCATCCGTGTGCTCGTCAGACAGGTACTTAGATGGCTTAGCTGTCTCCCCAGCCCTCTAGTTGTGAACCTTAAGTGTTGAGTTCCACCTAATTCTAACATGCTTCATGACTTACACTGTTAATGTAGTTTAGATCAAAGCGTCCACTGATTATGGACAAGTTCTCTATTTTATTCCCTTTTGACAGCGTGTTAATTCATATCTTCTCATTTCATATCTGTTATGGTTTGTGTGATTTTTTGTGTCTTTAGAGTTACTTCATGAATGGTTAAATGTTGTTTTATTCTGCAGTCAAATGCTCTACCACTGAGCTATACCCCCTTTTGTTGTTTTATTCTGGAAGCATCAGTGTACATAAAATTTTCACATAGCCATTTAGTTTTAGCAATGAATTATACAAATTAATTTGAAAATGCTACTGTCACAAAACGCAAACACAGGGTATGATCCCCAGGTTCTGTGTACCATGCTAGCAATGCCCCCAGTGTGTGCTCAAATTTGCCAATTGAGGCTGAGTGTGGTGGCTCATGCCTATAATCTCAGTGCTTGGGAGGCTGAAAACAAGAGGATCCCTATGAGTCTGATCTGTGTCGTGAGACCCTATAGAACCTGTACTAAATACAAAAAAGTACCCAACACATGAACACATTCTGGATAGAACATATTAATTTTGTAAATGACTGAATATCCAAGGAACTAAAGGAAATTGAGTCTAAAATTAGAAAAGAGATTAGCATCTTAGTGGCACCATAACTGTCCACTTATGGAGTTCATTCTCCATGATTTTCAATTTGATAAGAAACATCCTTGTTTTCTAATGTCTTCTGGGGAGACAGGACAAGACCTTTACTGAATCTATAGAAGGTAATATAGGAATAAAAATCTTAAATAAAAATTGTCCTCTGATAAGGATTTACTATATGACTATTTAAGTCAAGAAATAAAGACCTTATCTGATAATTTTTAACAAAGGTCCTGAACCTTAAATGTATTTGGATTTCAAATATATACCTCCTATGTGAGTCAGAAAGCAACCAGCTAAGAAGATAAAAGGAAATCATCTCTCAGCTCAGGAAGCACCTGAAAAACATGAATGCAAAAATAATTCAAGTAGAAATGAGGCCAATTAATTTTTTAAGAATTTTTATAGGTCATTTTACATTATTTATTCATTTATTATTTTTATTTCATTTTATGGTAACATTAGCTCAGAGATTCTGCTTCCAGTGATGGTGAATTGTGTCAACCTGATTAATCAGTGACTCAGAACAAACAGGAAAGTGATCTAAAACATGGATGCAGGTCTATGACCTGGACTTACGTTGACATATGTGTACGTGCATGGAGGCAGAGAAAGACACAAAGACAGGGCAGAAGTTCTGAATTAAGACACAAGGCACGGTAGAGCCCAAGGGCCAAGAGAACAGAGTGTACCTGGGCTGTGTTGATCCTGGAGGTGCCTGTCCATTATTGGAAGGACAAGGATAATTTAAGAAGTTGAGCAATAGTCCCACATTGCTAAAGATAAGATCCTGGAGTCAAGAGCTTCCAAGTAGGACTTGCTAGTGACTATGCTTTCATTCATTGAGACAGAGAGATGCACAATCCAGAGCAGGGATGGTTTCACACAGCCTGCCACTCGGCTTTTGGTCGTCTCTGTGATTTCAGTTGGATTGTGGTTCTTCCAGAGTGATTCTTCTTCTCACCCAGCAAACTAACAGATACAAAGCACATTTTTTATGTGAATAAAAGTAGCATTTTCCTGGGCTTGACGCTGCTTCTACAATGTTTGTGGATGGTGTCTGCCACTCAGTCAAAACTAATCTGACATGTAAAATGTGTTTCAAAAACATAGTAAACAATATAAAATTGAAACAAATCCAGAAAGTATCCAGACAATGGAGTTGTCAGAAAAAGGCATTAAAATAACCAGGTTTAGCATGAATAGTGAAATCTGAGTAAAATTGACATTTTAGCAGGTAGTTGGAAAGTATAGCAATCATGTTAAAATTCTAAAATGAAATAGAATAAACTAATTCAGTAATAGGAAGTACAGGATTTTTTTCCTTTTGCAAAAACTTGAATTCAGAACCTTGTGCTTGCCAGGCAGGAACTTATATTGTTGAGCTATCTCCCTGGTCCAGAATGTCCTTAGTGGAGGCATTTTGCAGATTCCCTTTCTTATTGGAAAATATTCTAGGGTGATGGTGAGCTCTGTTTTTAACTTTGTACATGTAATATTTTATGTATCAACACAAGGCTTTTAATCAGAACTTAAAAATTATAGTGGTACAATTTGCATCTTGCACATTGGTCACTTTTATTAGTGTTAATATACTTCCATATCTATATATGGAAGCTAATATACACATAAAATCTGTGCTTGTTTCTCACCTTTTGATTT
Organism: Ctenomys sociabilis; assembly: GCA_004027165.1. Classification (NCBI taxonomy): domain Eukaryota; kingdom Metazoa; phylum Chordata; class Mammalia; order Rodentia; family Ctenomyidae; genus Ctenomys; species Ctenomys sociabilis. The sequence goes on along the minus strand of PVKA01005641.1, from coordinate 65,311 downwards.
TGTCAGTAAATATCTTAAATGGCTTGCAATTAAATTTCACTTATGATTGATTTTTCAATCATAAGGTATTTTAATAGAAAGGTGGGAAAATTGGGTATTTATTTCCTCTGAATCTTAAATTTGAACATCATTATTTTAAATATTTTGATAACTGATTGTACATGTTGCCTATTATTTTTTCCTTTGTAGCTGTGATTTTCTGCCATGTAAAGAAGTTTCAGTGCTGTACAAGAAAGTGTCTCTTCTAATTCTAGTAAGGACATGTTAAGTACATGGGAAATTAAAACAATGCAATTAGTTCTGATAAAAATAAGTTCAAGAATGGGCTTGTGGAATACTCTCTCACCCAGTCTGTAGAGACTGAATAAGTTGTTTTGAAGAAGTTAACTTTACCCTCATTTGAATAAAGAGCACTGGAGGATGTGGAAGGGCAGCTGGTCAAGCAAGAGTTCTTGAACCCCATAGAACTACAGATATATAGAAGAACCCAAGGACAAGGGAGTTAGTGCAATTATTTCAGTTGAGAGACAAATCTGAATGTGAGCATGAAGGATACATCCCTGTTTAAAAATTTCATACTAGTAACACCATAGACATCCAAGATTTTGAAGATACTGTACGTCTCTTATTCCCAAATACATCTAGATGCAGTGGATTAAAATCAGGCTAAACTAGATACCAACGGAGCATTTGTAGTACTAGAAATTGTTATGGGGTTCAAAGAGGCCACTAAGTGCGATTAAAACTAAACATGCCCTTAAACAATGATCAACTGGGCATGGTGGCACAAGCCTGTAATCCTAGCAATGAGGAGGCTGATGCAAGAGGATCGTTTAAAGTTTGAGATCAGCCTGGGCTACAAATTGATCTTAAGTGCAGTGAGACCCTGCAGACACTGTACTAACTACCCTAAAAAAAAAAAAAAGATAAAACCATATCTAAAATGAAAAAACAAAAAACAAATTGATCTTTAAGGCCAGCCTGAACTACACAACAAGATCCTGACTCAAAAAGACAAGGAAAAACAAAAGAAAGAAAAAAAGAAGGAAGGAAGGAAGGAAGGAAGGAAGGAAGGAAGGAAGGAAGGAAGGAAGGAAGAATGATCAGATGTAATGAACAAACTCTGGCACTTGACTGGCTGTGGGGAAGAAAAAGAGAGATGACACAAGACTGAAGTCCCAGTTTCTGATTCATCAGCCTGCGCAGTGTGCAGGGGCATCAATATGCTTCCGTCCCCAGAATTGAAGCAGGTTTGCAGGGAATGATCATAGGCTCAATTTCAATTACTGCAAATTTCAAGTCTATGTAATCCCTTGTACAAGAGTTATTAAATAGCAAGGTCTATGAGTCCTCTTTTGAGGGGAGATTCAGCTTTCTGTTTAATTTATTTTTTTTTGTAAAACTGAAGTTACAGTGGCAGAAAAAAAAAAAAAAACAATTATGATCGCACATCACTGGAAAAGACCTCCTTGGAGGCCATGAACCAACTTAGAGGACTAAAAATTCCCTTTCAAAAATGAAATCAAATCAACATGATTGGTGTATAGATAAGGTAAGTTATCTCACAAATCTACTTTCAAATATATGCAGAGTTCCGACTGCAATATAGAATGCAGTTTTTTACTTTAGTCCATTTTAGAAGTCTTTTAAAGCCACAAATTTAAGGAGGGGGTAGAGTATAAAAAGAGAGAGGCTTAGATCCTCATCTGTAAGAGATGCAATGTCTGTTGAAAAGTTGGAGTCAACAGGAAGTCAGAAAGAAATAGCAGTGGAAACCCTGATGTCCTGAAATCGTACAATCACAGAGAACATTGTAAACAATTCAGCCCAAAGCTGAGTCCTTAAGAGGGAAACATAAAAATATTTTAGGGGTAGATCTACAAGCAATCATTATTAGCTGAATGACCTTCTGTGATTCAAGGACAGGATGCTGAGTCACAGTTAAGAACTCCATCACACACCTTCCACTCAATCAAATCCTTTTAAATTCCTAATGTTTTGGGAGGTTGTGGCTTTATCCATTGGCGTTCTAGTCCCAGTAACCTCTGATAAATGGTTAATAGCTTCTTTTCTGTTTTCCTCATGCATGATTTGATATCCCTGTAAGCAGCAAATCTGCTGTATCTAAAAATAGTATTTTCAAAGGGCCAGCCAAATAGCTCAGCAGATTAAAGTGCCTGCAAGTAGGTGCAGGGGGCAGGGGTTTGATCCCTGGGTCTGCCATGCCGGCCCCATCCCGGAGACAGCAATTGAGACTGGCCATGGTAGCATAAGCTGTAATGCCAGCACTTGGGAGGCTGTAAACAGGTGGAACACTATGAGCCTAATCTAGTAACGAGACCCTGAACACCCTGTACACCCTTCCCTAAAATACAGAAAAAAAGGTATTTTCAAATCAAAATGGACATCAACATTAGCCATGAATCCTAGGTTTGATCCAGTGTAATAACCGGAATATATTACTTTTCAAAGATTTTATTTTTTCAAATTACATGCATTATTATTCCCCAAGAAGTTTTGCTTTATAAAATAGTTGCTATCATATTAATATACTGAGCTATAAAATGCTCAAGTCATCAACTTTTGACATTGCCAGTTCTATGGAGAACCCACTACTATTATGGATTACTGGACTATATTGGAGTATTTTGCTGAATTCATGCACCTATAATATTTAGATAACAATGGAATACCCTTCTCTGACAAAACTAAACAAAAAAGGGGATATAAATAAAGGACCATTTTGTATCTGTATATTAAAAATAGGATAGAAATACAGCTACTTTCTCCTAATTCAATGAATAGAAAGATTTGTTCTAATAGTGTTTGTGTACAGGATATCATGTCTGCATCTTGTACTATGAATGATCACTAAAAAAATGATATTCTATGTATTAATTATTGAAACTGCCCTACTAATTGGTTTTGAAACTGTCTCATTACTATTTGTTTCTCAATAAAATTATTTAAAAAATATAGTGGCTATTACTTTTCACAATACTTGCACCCTGTTTCTCAAAAGATATATTTATTTTTACTTGACAAATTATAATTGTATGCATTTATTTGATATAATGTAATGTTTTGATATATATATGTGTGATATGCATATGTATGCATTTCTATACACACTAAATTGTGAATCAAGTTAAACACCTTTTACCACAGATGCATATTTTTATGCTAGATACATATAAAATTTATTCCTTTAGTAATTTTGCAATATATGTTATTATTGATTGTACTCACCATCCTGTGCAGTAGGTCATCAGAACCGATTTACTCTGTCTTTGAGAATCTTTGTACTGTTCTTACAGCTCCATTCCTGCCCTGGGTAATGACCATTCTATTTATGAATTCAATATTCTCAGAGTGCATACATAATGAAGATTTAGGATACTAATATATTTCTGATCCTGGAAACATATTCCCATAGTTTGCCATGAAAATTTGTACCTGCCTATGTTCTCAATCATGATTATACATATCTTCTTTGTACTTGATTTCGTCTTCTATATTTTAAAACGCTACCCATCAGGGCAGGTGAGATAGCTCAGCAGTCTAAAGCGCCTGCTTAGGCAACCTTAGGCAAGAACACAGGGACTGCAGTTCTATCCCTGACACCACTTGTCGTTCCAGCCCTGCCTCTAGGGTGGGCTGAGCCAGTTACAAAAAAAAAAAAAAAAGAAGAAGAATAAAATCCTGCCCATCACAATTGTTTTCTATATCTATTTGGTTGCTCTTATGAAAAAAAATGGCATAGTGACTTTCTCGTGTTTTCCATTTTTAAATAAATTTTATAAATGCTATAAACTATTTTTCACAAACACAAAATTACTTATTTTCATTTGTTGACTAACTCAACTGCACTGGCCTCTTAGCCTCCCATGGTTCAATGAGTTCATCTTTACTCCATCACGCTATTGAAGCAGCACCAGGAAAGATCGCCAATTTCTCAATTGCCAAATCAATGGGCTGCTTTCAGACTTTCTTCTAGTTAGGATTTCTAGCTCCTGAGGTAGGACTGCCTCTCTCTTTGTGGAATTTTCTTCTCCATTCTATTTAGTGACCCTTTAGCTCCTACTGAACTCTTTTTTTTTTGTTTTTTTAAATTAGGCTTTATGCTCAATATATCTATTTTTCTTTAGTGCTTGACAAGCTTGCAGTATTTGAAGCTCACTGTCTGGGTTACTCTTCTCTCACTGCTGAGACAAATACCTGATGTCAAAAATTAAGGGCGACAAGGTTTATTTAGCTAAAAGTTTGTGTAGGTTTTTGGCTCTGATAATCTGGCTGCCAGGCAAGGCAGCACATGGCAGAGGGACAACAATTCAAGGTGGCAGAAGACAGCAAAAGCAGCAAGAGCAGGAGGGAGGGAATCAGCTTGTTTTCCTCTTTGCAGTAAGCAGACGGCCAGCCCCCAGGAGTGGGTGTAATATCAGGGACCCTGACCCCCTGCGGAATCACTTAGACTTCTAACCTTCTCAGTCTGATCCAATGAACAACATCTTAGAGCAGTAAGCTGTGTCCTCTACACCCCAGGATATACAACTATTAAGTGGCTTTTAGACTTCTCAAGTCCACAGGCTGTATCAGCTATCACAACTCACTGCTTGTCAACTTGGCAAACAGACACATTTCTTTAAGCCAGTCTTTAAGTACAAAGATACACTTATTTTTAACATTTTACAGCTTGCACATTATAGCACATGATTACCAATTCGTAAGAACCAGGATTAATGACATTATATTACATTAGAACCATAACATTTTGTCCCAACCTCCCTTTATGCAAGAGTCATACACATCCCTTAACATCCCTTATGCAAGAGGTATCTTGTCTATTTGTAACACTTGCCAAAGTCCTAACAGTTTCAGCATTGTTGAAAAGCTCAAGTCTAAAGTCTCCCGTCATTTTTAGATGCGTGCCCCTGTACAAATGAAAAGTTAAACACTTCTGTCACTCAATGGCACAAAATAAACATTTTCATTGCAAAAGTTACAGATGGGGATAAAAGGCAATAAGACCAAGGCTTAGCACAAATACTAAGTGCTGCAGTTTTGTATCCAGTGTCTGAGGCCATCTGTGGTACCTTCTGAGCTCCAAAGGGCTTGTGTGACTCCACCCTCTGGCTCTTCTGCTCGTTGGAGCTCCCACAGCTTCTCCTGTAGTCCTGCTGTGCTCCCTCCTTATAGATTTCCTTAGCTGATTCATGTTCCTGGGTTTTTAAAACTTTTGGGGTCTCCCCTGCACTAGAGCATATCCTTTTCACCCTAGGATGTAGAACTGCTGCTACTTCTTTAAACTATTAGACTCCTCAGATTGACAATGTGTCAACTATTGACACTTACAATAATTCAAAATAACCTGCTGTGATATCTACACCTTATCCTTAGATCTATTTTTTTTATATCCATCTATATTTAAGTACAAAAATTAATCAATCTCTGCTTGTTTAGTTTCACAATTACTAGACCTCGCTTCTTAGAACTGAGTCCTCTGATTCCTTCCACTTGCAAGCTCTGCCATACACTTCTTGATAAAGTAATTATAACTGAGGCAAGAAAATAACCAGTAGCTTCAGAAATGCATTTAAGAAATTCAAACTTAAACTCTTCTTCCAGAGCAGTGGCCCATAATCTCATCATTTTGTCATCTCACTACATTTCTCTTTGCTTATCTTTGTGATAGCATTCATAGAAGGGGGCACCCATTTCTGCCTGCAATGTAGAAATTTCAGGGATCCCTTCCAAAACTACCTCCTCTACCCATGTTCTCACTGTATCTATGAAAAAGCTCTAAATTGTACCATTATTCATCTGCTTCAGTACTACCTAATCCCTTATTACTTATTATCATGATTTAATTAAGAATATTGAAATTTTGACCCAGTCATTTACCCAACCAAAGGTCTCCCTCCTAAAGACACCTCTTCTGGACAACTAATACCCAAAAGTTCTTTTCATGAATTGAAAAGAACTTTCATTATATTTTTTAGTTCTGGGTTTGAACTCAGAACCTTGTGTTTTCCAGAGAGGCACTTAAGCAGTTAAGCTATCTCCCCCACCTTCCATGAATTTTTTTTCTTGCAGAACCGGGGATTGAACTCAGGCCCTTGCACTTGCCAGACAAGTGTTTATTCTACTGAGCTATCTCCCTGGCCCCTATGCATTGTTGATATGGGTGTTTTCAATCCCTACAGCAGGCACTTCAGGAACTACATTATTGGCATTGTTTCCCTAATCTAACTTTTTATATAATATGTAGAGCTGTATATTAGAAACACCTACAGTGACTAAATTTAAATCCGTAATACATTGTAGTCTGCCCTAGGAAGAGCTTCTCATCAAAGATCTTCATAGGATATGCCATGAGCAATAGGTATTAGTGAAGAATGCCATTGGCGAGTTGAGATTGATAGGTACATGCTGAAACTTGAGGCATAGAGTGAAGTCAGGTTCTATTTTAGATGCAGAGTTGACAGGTGGAGGTCAGAGAACCAAGGAGGCTGAGTGAGTGAGCAAAGACAATTCCTCTGCTATAAGGAGAAGGTAGACATTGATTGTGGAACAGAGCTATCGCTTGCCAAGGCAAGGCTGGATATTACCCATGAATTAAAAATAAGATGCACAGCAGAGACCTAATTAGCTGGGAAAGACTCAGTTATGACAGTGAAGAAGCAGAATCTGATGAAACTCTGTGGGCTCAAGCTTGTGATTCAATTTAACCTTTGCAAATCATCATGTCCATGGGGTAGGGAGGAAATCTAATGAGAACTGCTCAAGTCGGCTTTGTAGGAGATTAATGGCTGCAGTCTCATGTATAAAACGGGCTCATTCTAGACACTACCTTTCCCTTGGAGGGATCCCAGCTTCTTAAAAAAGTCAATTATTTTTAGTTTGTGAAGTATAAAAAGTTTATAACCCTTATATCCCATCACGCGAGCTTATAGTACAAGGGCAATCTACTGATGAGCTCATCATGTCTTCAAGTCTATGGAATTGAAATACAATATATATATATGCCATTAGAAGATATTTTTTAGAAAGCAAATTGATGTGAATGTATTTATTGCAAGATTAGAAAATTGTTATCTAAATGTTCACTTTACAATAAGTTCTTAGTATATTTTGACCATGGCCAAAAATGAAACTTGAGTTTGATCCCAGCTAAATAAAAATGAAAACTCTTCTAGAAAAATTAATCCAGAGACTGTTTGAGGCAAAAGGGGAGCTATTTTATGGAGAAAAAGTTATTTTGTTTTACTCACAAAGCACTATAAGTGCTACCCTTTAGGGACAGCTATCAAATCTCTTTTAACGGCTAAAATTCTAACAGATTGACCTAATCTCCTTAATCCATGATAATGAACCATTTAGAGCTTTCACTGATACAAACAGTGCACTGTAACACATGTATCATAGGTTTACTACCAATGTCCTAAAAAATCTATTGTTTAAAATGGCATCTTCAGATACTTTACAACTACTCAAATACTGGCCATCTTTGCTTGAAGCATGTGCATTGCATGTATTAAAACACAACACAGGGGCCGGGCAAATAGCCCAGTGGATTAAAATACCTGTAAGCAGGTGCAGGGGCTGGAGGTCCGATCCCTGCCTGGGCCTACTGTGCTGGCCCTGCCTGCGGTGTGCACTGAGACAGCAATTGAGACTGAGTGTGGTGGTGTGCACCTGTAATCCCAGCTCTTGGAGGCTGTAAACAGGAAGATCTCTACAAGTCTGATCTAGTAGTGAGACCCTGTACATCCTGTAGACCCTTCTCTAAAATGCAAAAATAAATAAATAAAAAATAAACACAACACAGAATGTATTTGGGGCTCCCAAATATAAAAGGTTGGTTATTTCTTCTACAGTTTTGGGTACTTTTATATCTTAAACTCATAAGCTGCTGAAAACAAATATATTCTTTCCTGGTATGTATTTATTGCCATCAAGTAAATGCTTTAAAAAGAAACCTTTTAGACTAACATGCACATACACAATGTAAAATAGCTACTGTATTAGAAATGTGATTTGCCACTATGTATAACTGCAATCTATGATATTTATTCTTAGTTGCCAGTAGAAGGGAAGTAGACTTACAGCAAACACAAGTGACAAACAACAAAATAATTTAGAAGCCCGAATACTTTATGTAATATTTTACATTTTCACAGTAGTTTGTCTTAATGCTTGCAGACTCAAGCTCTATTGCCCAAGAAAAGTAGTTCAAGATTAAAAATAAAAGCAAAGTATTTTTATAGAAAAAATTGTTCTGGATTTTTAGCAAGCTTTACAAAGAGAGCTGGTCAGATAAAGAACCCAGAAAAGTACATGAGTATTTTACTGGACTAGTTTTTCATTACTTTAACAATAGAAAATAGGATAATTTGTTTATTGATGAATAATTATGACCACTAGAATTTCTTTTTTTATGAATTTAGGGCAAGGTCTACAGGGTCTCCCTACGTAGATCAGACTCATAGTGATTATCCCGTTTTCAGCCTCCCAGCAACTGGGATTACAGGTGCGAGCCCCCACACCCAGTCTCAATCGCTGCCTCAGGGTGCCCTGGGGGTGAGGTCAGCATGGCACTCCAGGGATCGAACCCCAGTCATTGTGTTCTGCCAAAGTAGGAGCTTTAGTCTGCTGAGTTATCTGGCCAGCCCGATGACCACTAGAATTCTGAACAAGAAGAACAGCAACAATAATGTCATCAACAACGATAAAAATTAAAGAGCAATGGGGCTGGGGAGGTGGCTCAGTGGAATAAGCGTTTCCCTGGCAAGCACAAGGGCCTGAGTTCAATCCCCAGTTCCAGATAAAAAAAAAAAAAGAAAAAAAAAAAAAAAAAAAGAACTAGTAGTATTGCAACCTGTGTGGCATAAAATAACAGAAATTTATTCGTTTATACCTATGGAAGCTGAAAGTACAAAATCAAAGTGTTGACAGACCATGGGGTCTGTGAAGGCTTTAGGACAGATGCTGAGTTCTGGTGGTTGCATGAAATCATTGACTTTCTTTGGCTTGTAGCTGGGTTGCTTTCTTCTTCATGTATCCTTTTCTTTTTGTGGCCAAACTAATAGCATTTGATGAAGGACCCACCTTGATCCTGTATTACCTCACACTAGCTGAATTTAATTGGATCTGAAATCATACTATTTTCATATGGGGTCATAAACTAGAATTCCAGGAAGGACAGAAAGTGTTGATAAATACTATTCAACGAGGTATGTTAATCAATGCTTATCATTTTTTTTTTACAACTTAGTCCTTGGAGAAAATAATTTAATTGATGGTCATATGATTAAATATCATGGGATTTTGCTTGTACTTGTAAGTTGCAGTGAGACTATTTGTCCTAACATTTATTCAATCTTAAATATGGAGATGTTACTTCACTTTATATTGGCTGAATAGTATATAAAAATCATTGATACAGTGGATGGAATCATTTAGTGTAATTATCTACATAAGATTTATCAAAGAAATGCAACTTGGGCAAAGGATGGGTACTGTATTAATGCATTTAATCAGTGTGATAATATAATATAGCAGAGGTAGAAAAGCCTTAAGGAGCCATTAGAGTCAACTATTTGAAAAATCTTATTTCTTTAAAATTTATGGGCCATTCCATTGCCATCCAAATATTGTAGATGCATGAATTCAGCAAAATATCTCAATATAGTACAGTAGTCCACAATAGTAGTGGATTATCCACAGGACTGGCAATGTCCCATCTCTGACAAAACTAAAAAAGAGGAGATACAAGTGAAGGACCATTTTGTGTCTGCATATACAAAATAGTTAGGATAGATATATGGCTACTTTTCTCTTAATTCAATAAGAAGAAAGATTTGTACTAATAGTGTTTGGAGAGGATATCATGTCTGCATCTTGTGCTAAGAATGACTACTACAAAGACAACAATATGCAATGTATCAATTGTTATAACTCTCCTACCAACATGTATGAAGCTGTCTCATTGCACTTTTTTCTCAACTAAATTAATAAAAAATAAATAAATAAAATAAAATGTATGGGCCAGCAAGATAGACTAAGAGCCTTCTTTGGTAAGCTCAGGGACCAGGTTCGATCTCTAGTCCTACATGCAGCACCAGCTGCCCCTGGGCACACTGAGCTGGCTACTGAGACCAGTTTGGTGGTGTGCGCCTGTAATCCTAGCACTAGGGAGACTGAATACAGGAGTATCACTGAGTCTGAGCTGCATAGTGAGCCCCTGTGCCAAATACATAAAATAAAATTAAAAATTAAAAAAAATGAAAATTTGTGTATAGTATCAGAGAGGTTAAGAAATTTAGTCATATATCAAGGTAATTATCATTTGTCATTATTTTATAAATATGTACTGACTACAACTGTGTGTAGTAGTCTTTCAAGCAGCAGCTATGTAGTACAGAAAACAAGGAAAACATGTCTTACTTTTATGTTATAAATTGTTCAGGAAACATTTGTATCTTATGATCTCCAACGATAACAAACTGGGTTATGAAGAAATTACAAAACTTTCATAATCTTCATTTTATGAATAAATATGCATTTTAAAGAATTGCATTGAAATATAAAACAGGAAAAGTATGGAAAACAATATATCACTCATTAATTTTTAAGTCTGCTAGTTCAAATTGAGTCTGCTTATAAATTTCATATTATTTTGAATTACAATAGAATTTTTTTCAGAATTATAATTCAGAACAATTTCTTACTGTCATAAAAACACTCAATTCTGATAATTCTCAGTGAATTTTTTGTATTTGGGCTCACATATGTAATTGTTAAAGAGGTTATTGGATTTTCTTATATTGTAAGATGTTTGTCTTAGTTAATGAAAACATTTTGCAAATTACAACGATTATTCTAGGAGTTTAAACTAAGGTTCAGCAAATTTTATACTTCAGCTCATTTACTTGAAAGAATTTTCCCAATTTGATATCTTTTGAAGAACCTGAAGAGAACAGGGCCCGATGGACTGACTGACATGGCGATTTTTTTTCTGAACAAGTGGAGTGGACGCTCCCCACAAACAGCCTTGTTCTGAACAATAAGGTAGTTTGTTAGACCAATGGCAACCTTGATTTCCTATAAATTCAATCAAGAATATGTTTCATCCTGTGTTATGATTTGTGTTTAGCTGTTCCCCCAAAACCTCATGGAGTCGTGGCAGGCTTCTGGAGTCTGTGATTAATTCATGGCCCAATGCTGGGATTACGGGCATGGGTGCTACGCTTGCCTTGGAGAAAATAGCCTGAATGCAATATAAGGAAGAAATAAAGGCTTAATAGCTGCCTCAGCTACTGCTCCTCCTTGCTCTTTGTTGTCTCCCGCTGCCATGAGCGGCTGCCCTCTGCCATGAGCCACTCTGCCTTTGAGCCATCCAAGTATGGACTGAAAGCTTCACTAACTATGAGCTAAATAAACATTTTCTTCCTTAATTTGGGGTGTTGGGTATTTTGACCCAGCAATGAGAGAAAGGAACCGAGTCACCCGTAATTTATCATGTTTTTTAATTGAAGTGAGAATAAAACAATATATTCTTAAGAAGAAAATACATGGAAAGTTAACACATTGATTGAATTCCTATTCAGTATTTATTGACTATTTTGAGGCAGGCGTTATTCTATAATTAGCACACATCAGTGAAGAAGGAAAACTAATTCCTACACCTAAGAACCTTACATTCCAGCACAAGCAAGACGGTAACCAATACATATGGCAAGTGAGATTATAAAGTTGTTTAAAACTCTACAACTATAAGTGTTGTAGGCAGATAAAAAGTGAAGTAGGGCAAGAGATACTGTAGGTGACAGTGGTGGGCTGGTCATGCTACTGAACAGAGGAGTCTAGATGTATCACAAGGGGAACATGAGGTCTGAGTAAAACTTTGGGAAATCTATTCAGTGGAGAAGTATTCAGGTAAAAGCTTCAAAGTGAGGATCCACAGGAAGGATGTCTGAACTCAGCTATGAAGGCAGCATGGCTGGGGAATAGTGAGTGATGGAAAATATAAGGCAAGAGGGCAAGTACTAATGAAATATCCAGACCAAGTAGCGTCTCCTAACTTGAGCAATAGTGAAGGAGTCCATGATTTTAAGAAGTTGAACAGCTTGATTTTATTCATCTTTTAGAAGGATAACTTTTAGACTATGTGAGTTAAGAGGAAAGACAGAAGCACTGAAAGCTATTATACACCTCAGTGATCACAGGGAGAAATAGTGACAAGGAGCAAATTTATGGTCACGGACAAGACAATGATAAACGATAGATTCTGTGTGTGCTGTGATGGCTAGGCACAGGGATCTCTTCCACATTTGGTGTCAGTGGTGAGGAGAGGGGTTTCAAATGCCGATCAGAAAATTAGTTTGAACGATGGAAGGAATGACCTTGATTTTAACTCAGAGGGGAAAGCTGCGTGGGGAACAGTTTTGGAGAATTGTTTAACTTTGGAAATACGGAGTCTTTGGGAACTTTTTTCTTTTTATTTTTAGGGAAGGGCCTACTGGGTGTTCATAGTCTCACTACCAGATCGGACTTGCGGTGATTCGTCCGTTTATAGCCTCCAAAGAGCTGGGATTACAGGCATGTACCACCATGACCAGTCTCAATTGTCATTTCAGTGCACCCCAGGGACGGGGCCGGCACGACAGGCCAGGGGATCGAAGCCCTTGCATCTGTGCCTGCTTGCAGGCACCTTAATCCACTGAGCTATTTGGCTGGCCCTGGAACTTCTTTTTCCAGAGGAAGTTAGCAGCTAAACTTAATATGGTAAACTCAGAAGGCAGTCCTCAGTCCTATCTGGGTATCTAAAAATCAGAACATTACAATAGAAGCAAATAAAACGAAATTCATTTATAGATAGTTTGGGTTCTCTAGTGAATAGAATTAGAAGAAAATACATGTATCATAACGTAGGGGCACTTCTTAGGCAGGCTCCCCCAGCCAGAGGTGGAGAAGATAGTAAACTAGGGAATGACCTTAAGAAGTATGAACTCATGTATGAGTTTTCTGTGACTACTCTAACAAATCACCACAGAATTAATAAACTCAAAAAGAAAATTAGTGCCTCATATTTTAGAGGACTGGAATTCTGAAATCAGTTTCTCTGAACCCAAATCAAGAAGCCAGGGGTGGGGGCATACTTTCCCTCCAGAGGCTGTTGTGGCAGTGGGTTTCTGTTTCTCCTCACCATGGTGTCCAGTGGCTGTGGCCCTGTGACCCTTGGCTCTGTCCTCATGTTCATGTGGCTTCTTTCTCTGCTCTCTGACCCTTTCCTTCTCTCTCAGAAGTGGGTAAAGGTGGCTGCGTTTAAGTTTATTAGGATGATTCAGGATAATCTAAAATTTCAAGACATCTAATCAATCCACAAATAGCTTATTACAAAATTAACTAACATTCTCAGGTTCCATCGATTAGGACCTCACACTTCCTAGGGTCATTATTTAGATTACTGTCCCAAAAATGAATGAGTGTAGCACACAAGGACAAAATAGTGCACACTGATCACTTCCAATCTATTGCTTTTTTTTTGATGAAGGTTTAATTGATATATATTGAACTGTTAACATACTAGAGAACAGTTTGATGAATGGTAACATGTATAAAACTGTAAAATAATCTCTGCCATTAGTATAATAAACATTTACATAACCCAAACAGATGTTTATTGTACTCCTGTGCAATCTATTTCACAGACTACATCCAACCTAAATAACGTCTTGCTTTACATAGCTAAATATTACCTTGAACTTTCAGAATTCTGAACAATGGAGTAATGCAACATGTACTCGCCTACTAAGGATTGTTAACTTTGGAGTGTTTGCTTCAGAACTGAGGGCCTGTCCAGGTGATGGGGCTGAGAGTTGCGTCATTAAGAGGCAATTAGTCCATTGGGCTCCTCTCACAGGAAAGGAACAGAGGCCCTTTTAACGGAGGCTTTATGCAACACTCAGGACACAGGCTCTTCTCCCTTGCACCATGTGAAGAAACAGAAAGCAGGCATCTATAAGATCCTAGAGCTTTGAACTTTGACTTCCTACCTTCCAGAACACTGAGAAATACATTACTGCTCTCTGTTGATTAGCCAGCTGTTATAGGTTGTAGCTAGACATTCCCCTAAAGCACCGTGTGATCACAGGTAGGGCTTTTCAGAGTGGCTGGATCTAGGGAGCATGAGCAAGCATTAAGGGTGTATGATAGCTAAATTAGCCCACTGCTTGGTTTAGTATAATTCTGGGTATGCTTAATGGGAAGGCTCTCTCAGGGTGGGTGGCACCAACCAATAGGCTTCTAGTCTTGATGGGGCGAAAAGGAAAAGGCAGGCTTGCTGCTGCTGCTCACTACTTCATCCTGCCTGCCCTGCCATAAATGAGTTCTCCTCTAACGTCCTTCTACCATGCCAGCCCGCCTTGGAGCCAGCCAACGGTAGACTGGAAGCTCTACAGATGTTGAGCTAATGTAAACGTCTTCTCCCTTAATTTTTGGGTTCAGCAATATGAATATAACTAAGACAAACTTCCTCCACTAATTTTTTTTTTTTAATGTATTTGGTACAGGGCCTCACTATTCATCTCAGACTTGTAGCGATCCTTCTGTTTTCAGCCTCCCCAGCACTGAGATTGTGGGAAATACAACTGTGTGCCACCATGCCCAGACTCAATGGATGGCTCAGCACGCCCTGGGGCAACACTGGCTCAGCCTGTGGTGCCAGGGATTGAACCCTCATCTTTCTGCTTGCCTAAGCAGGTGCTTAGTCCACTGAGCTATCTTGCTGGCCCTTGCAGTAATGTTTTGTTTGGTATTTTACTCATGTATCCTCTTGGATTGCACATATTTGGAAACAATACCATCTAAACATAAAAAACATTCTAATCATATCCTGTTGATAGTATGCATTCTAAGTATTGAACCACTAGTGGTAGTAAGCTTGCTGGTGGGCTGAGTAGTGATTGCCAAAATTCTTCATTACAAAGTCACTATTTTTTTTTTCCCTATGGTAAAATTTAAAGTAACTCCCAAAATGCTTTCTAAAGTAATTGCGATGCATTACACTCCCTATCTGGTACTTCCAGTATATCTTCACATTGTTGTTGTCAGACTTTGCAGTATTTGCTGATTCTGAGAGTATGCAGGATCTCGCATTACACTATTCTTCACTTGTATTTATTTATTTATTTTTGGGGTACTGGGGAAGGAACTCAGAACCCTGTGCTTGCCAGGCAGGTGCTTATTCTACTGAGCTATCTCTCCCGCCCTTCACTTTTATTTAATTTGTACTTATACAATGGCAAATGGTCTTTATCCTCACCCTGTCTTTCTATTTGCCATCTGAATATCTTCCTTAGAGGACTATTTTTCAACAAATATTTGTGATTTATGAAATTTGGTTGTAAGTCTCATAATCTTCTTGTAAGCCTTTATGTATTCTGGACCTAAGACTACTGTAAAATTCATATTTTGTAATTATTTTCTCCATTTATTTATCTTAGCTCTTATTTTTATGAGCTTGCCATTTAGGAATGAAAATCACTTTTTTTGAGTTTAAAAAAGAATAAAAATATAAATAAAACAATAGAAATGATATAGAATTTCAAAACACAATATGACAGGGATTTAACCACTGCTGGTATACTGCACATTGTTGTCTTCAAAGTAGCTGCTCAGATTACCAGATAGAAGCATGCAAAACTGGTCAAGGTAAAAGTTTTAATCAATAACTGCCCCTTCAATGAACAGAAATTAGTAATATAATCATCCTCGTTATCCTGTGTATATATGTGAGTATTTTTTCCATTCTCTTTTCTTTTTTTCTCCTTTTCCTCATCTCTCATATTGTTCTTTGCTTTTGAAGAGTTTCTTTTCCTTTAACAATATCTATTGTACCCTTCAGATTTTATTTATTCTTTCAGGTTCTTAGTGAGACAGTGTGATGTTTACACATATGGGTCTGACTTATTTCACTTACGAGTATAATCTCTAGTTTCCTTCATTTGCCCATAAAAACATCATTTTTATCTTTCTTTGCTTCATTGCATAATACTTCGTCGTGTAAAAATGCCATCAGATTTCATTTAGTCCTCATTTGATGTTTTTCCAATATTTAGCCATGAAAAATAGTGCTGCTATAATTATGAGTGCCGTACATCACTGAGGTGTAGTGTTTTCAGTTCTTCTGGAAAAATACCCAGCAGGATTGAATGGGATCTCTAATCCTAGGTTTTTGAGAAATCTCCACACTGATTTTCAGAGAGACTGCACCAGTCTATACTCCCACCAACAGTAGAGAAGGGCTTTTTATCCCCCAAAACCTCTCCAGTATTTTTTTTTTTTTTCAGAACTGGGAATTGAACTCAGGTCCTTGTGCTTGTCAGGGAAGTGCTTATTCTACTGAGCCGTCTCCCCAGCCTCCTCTCCAGCATTTGTTATTAGTTGATTTCTTTATGATAGCCATTCTTTCTGGGGAAACATGGAATCTCAGAATTGTTTTAATTTATATTTATTGAATAACGAATGCTGTTGAACATCTTTTCATATATTTATTTGCCATTTATATTTTCATCTGTATTCATCTCAGATGTCCATTTTTGGATGAATTTTGGGGACCTTCTTCTTTTCAATTCTTTATGCATTCTAGACAGAAGTCCTTTGTTGAAGTGCTGTTGCCTCAGATTTTTTTTCCAAATTTGTGGGTTTTCTATTGCCTCTGTCTGTAATTTGTTTTGATGTGCAAAAGTCTTTAATAAGATACAATCCCAATTGTTGATTCTCTGAAGTATTTTCTGTACAGTTTGATTTTTGTTTATAAACTCTCTCCTTACCCAAGCTACCTATATAGCTTCCAGATTTCTACCTACTTTCTCTTCCAGAAGGTTTAGCATTTGTATATTAATATTTAGATATTTAATCCACTTTGATTTTAGTTTAGTACATGGTGATAAACATGGATATAATTTTAATTTCTGGTATATAGAAAGCTAGGTTTTCCAGCACTATTTTGTTAAAGAGGCTGTATTTCTTCAGTGAACATGTTTGGCCACTTTATCAATGATAAGGTGGCTGAGTCTGTTTGTAGCTGTGTCTGCATCTTCTGTTCTGTTCCACTGATCCTCAAGACTTTGTTTTTCAGGACCGTGCTGATTTTACCACAGTAGCTTTGTAGCATTCTTTTCAAGCCAGCAATTGTGATGCCTCCTGCCTTGTCTTGGTTGACCAGAATTGCCTTTCCTATTCTAGGTCTTTTCTGGTTCCAAAATGAATTTTAGGAATGTTTTCTCAGGCTCTATGTGGTCCATTAACTATATATTGATCAATATTACATTAAATCTGTATATAAATTTTGGGAATATGGTTATTTTAACAATGTTGAATCTTCCTATCCATAAACAAGGAATATATTTCCATTTTCTGAAACTGTCTTCAATCTCTTTTTTTCAGAGTATCATAATTCTCCTTGAATAAATCTTTTACTTCCTTTGTAATTAGATTTCTAAGTATTTCTTTTTTTTTTTTTTGATGCTATTGTGAAGGGTATGCTTTCCCCAATTTCTCTCTTAGTTTGTTGTTTATGTACATGAATGCTATTGAAAAATCATTAATTTGGTAAGATCTACTTGTGATTTTTTTTCATGGTGTTGTTTTATATCAGAGAAAGTAATGAGATCAGTAAGAGATTTTTCCTTTTAGTTTTAAAAGTTCAGTAATGTGTGACAGATAAATGTTATATGTGAGTTAGAGGTAGAGACTGTTGTTTTGTTTATATTATACTAACATATTTATGGGCCTTTCCTCTCTTTCTTATAGTATTGCCTTATCAACATCACAGAAAATCATTTGACCAGATATGTTGGATACCTTCAGAAAATTAATTTCATTTTGTTTTTCAAGAGTCTTACTAATAGCATAGATAGTCTTGATTCATTTCTATTTTTTACCTAATCTAGTCTTAAATCCTGGGGATACTTTTGTCTCCCCCTCACCAGTGCTGGCACTACAGATGTGTGTCTCCATGCTTGATTCATTTCATTACCTTACATACTGATATTTATACAAACATCTCAGTCTTGATTTTGCCCTTTTAAATTAAACCCTTGTTGTAATCAGCATTTGCAAGGGAATAGATTTAATACGAGGCACATAATTGATATGGTTTTATAGCATAAATCCAAAAGGTCAGCAGCAGAAGAGTGCAAGATTTGTCCCTGGGTGTGGACATGAAGAATCCAGCTGAGGACCTCAGTCCCATGGCAGTGTCTCATGCAAGTCCATACCAAGGATTTGAATCAGGAAGGCCAAACGTCCAGCGTGGGAGCTAGACCTATCGCTCAGAGATGGACCTGTGCCAGAACACTGAGGGGTCTTCACTGGAAGCCACAATTACGGCCAAGACCAACTCTCCCCCAAAGCATCACTGGAGATAGCAAGGACCGGAGATCTGACAGTGAAGGAGACATCCAAGTTCATACCAAGAAAAGTACTTGCAGCAAGCTTTTCCAGGAAAGTCAACAACAGGGCATCTTCTCCCTTTATGCCGTTCTGCCAACAGGCCTCTGGTTGGTCTCTCATACCCAGGACTACGTTTGCTAGTTTCATTGTTCCACTCAAGTTGATCATGAATTAAGGACCACAGTTCTTAAATCAAGAGTTAAAAATCCCCCATCTTATGTTCCAAAATTATTATAATTTATTTTATGCATACTGACCTCATCTTTACCAAAAGCCACTCATTATTTATAATAACACTGCTATCAATTCATTAAGAATTTTAATGTCTTTGGTGGGGTCTCGCTATGCAGCTCAGGCTTGTAGTGACCATCCTGTTTCAGCCTCCCCAGAGCTGGGATTACAGGTGTGTGACACCAGAACCAGTTTTGGTGGCCTGCTAGGCACAATCATGGTGGTGCTGGTGTGGTGTGTGGTGGCGGGGATTCCATCAGGGTCCCTGCATGTGCCAAGCAGGTGCTCAGATAACCGGACTATCTCCTTAGCCCTCATTAGGAATTTTGTACCACAGAATGTTTCTCCTTATGGTAAAAAGACCAACTCTCTGTATACATTATGCATATTCTTTCTTCTTGCTATATTTTGCTGGGCAAGAACTCCAAACAAATTTGAAGTAATGGATATGACTTCTTGTTTCTAACCCTATAGTAAGGAATCTAACTTTGCCTCATTATGTATTACATTGATTATAGGTTATTTGGACATTAACAGCCTTTATTACATTGACAGAATTTAATGTCTTTCATGATTGTTATCATATTGAATGATTGCTAGCTTATACAATATTGTTTCTCTATATATTAGATAAATCATACATTTTTGTTTTGCTGCCACTGCAAATTACATTGATTTCTTTTCATATATTAAATGAAAACCTTGCCTTCTTGAGATTACATCAACCCATCTTGATGTCTTATTCCTTCAGTGTACTGTTAGACTCAATTTCAGATATTTTATAAGGATTTTTATATTCATATTTATGAGGGCATTCATAATTTTATTAGAATATCTTTTTATGGGTTTGTTATTAGAGTATTTGTATAATTTAATAGAAATGTTTCTTCTTTTTATTATTAAAAATTTGTTTAATAGCTACTATATTTTCCTTAGATTTTTGATAGAATGCAGTAATAATCCTGTCTTGACTTGATGCTTTGTTTGCAAGAAGAGTTTGAAAATATAAATCTGGTTCCTTCAATTAATATAGATTTATGCACATTATTTTCCTTGAAACAATTTTGGGACTGTGTGTGTCTTAAGAAATTTGATCAATTTAATTTATTGGCATAAACTTGTTCTTAGTGCTTCCTAATTATGTTTTCAAAGTCTACCTTTTACATGTAAGATTGGTAATTTGTGTCTTTATTTTTTCACATCAGTATGAATACAATTTTATTAGAATTAATCTTCTCAAGGAATGAACTATTATTTGTTTTCACAGTTGATTTTGGGTTTATTTTTTCATAGATTTCTATACTTAATCATAACCTGCTTTTGCTCACTTTATGCTTAATATGCTCTTTCAAATAACTTACTAGAGCTGTAGAAGAGGAAGAATTATCAGAAAGGAGAATTGCAAAGCGCTCCAGGGCTGGGAACTGTTTTCATTCCACTTGCACAGCAGAAAAATCTCCTAGCAAAGGATGCCACGCCATTGCCTCAGTGTCTGGAAACTTGCTCTAGCTTCAAAGAATTACTGGATTCACCCAGCAAAGCTCTACTTACAATCAAATGTTAAATTAGTCAAATAATTCTCAAAAAAATCCAAAATATTTAAAGGAACAGACAAATGTCATCACTCTAAAATGTCATGTTCACAATACTTTTTTTTTTTTTTTTTGTGGAACCACGGATTGAATTCAGGCCCTTGTGCTTGCCAGGGAAGTGCTTATTCCATTGAGCCATCTCTCTGGCCCCATGTTTGCAATGCTTGATATCTACTGAAGTCCAGCCATTCAAGAACGGGACAACATATAACAAAAAATGGGGAGAAAAATAAATTATGTATGGAAGCCCAGAAGTATAACAAAATGGAATTAGTAAACATGGATGTTAACTATGTATCAATAGTATTCCTTTATTTGCAAGATGAAAAAAAAATTTAGTGTGAAAAACAAATATGATGTATAAAACAAAGACCAAACTTATGCTTTGAACACAACCAAAACACTGTATTTTTACAAAAAATATATTGGATGAGATATCGGCAAGTGTAGTAATTAAAATTTGATTTTGCCAATGTGGGTGTCTTGGTGGCCCCTGGGGGACTGGGGAACACACCTCAGGAACTAGCAGCTTTCGTTTTCCTGCCTTGGAGGGGCCAACCATTGACTGAATTCCCTGAAACCAGATTAAACCTGCCCACCTGAAATTGTGGGTGTTGTGTATTGTGTGTCGATAATGGGAATATTAACTAATGCAGCAGGAGAGAGAAAAAGAGAGAGATACACAGAGAGAGACAGAGACAGAGGCAGAGAGACAGAGAGAGAGAGAGATGGAGAGACAGATTTGAAATTTTAAAAACATAGCAAGAAATTATTTTTTTTAATTAAATTAAATTTTATCTTGAAAACAAGCAGGGCTGGGGAGATGGCTCAGTGGAATAAGTGCTTCCCTGGCAAATGCAAGGGCCTGAGTTCAATCCCCGGTTCTGAAAAAAAAAAAAAAAAAAAAACCCAGCAAAAACAAATAGAAAAAATGACAAATAGGTGGTAGATTAATTAATCTGGCAAAAGAAATTTCATGACAGCGAAATATTGGGATGGGGGAGTTATACAGATTTACGTGGAGAATCAAGAACAGAGACCCCCAGCAGAATGTTTAGGGTTGGAGAGATAGCTCGGTGGCCTGAGTGCTTGCCTCGCAAGTACGGGGGCCCATGTTTGATCTCCAGCACTACTTGCCATGCTAGCCTCATGCCACCCCTAAAAAGCTAGGGCATCTAGATATAAGCCTAATGCTGCTCATGTACTTTTTCTATCTGAAAGCAGAAAAACAGGGAAGTAGGTAGCGATGGCCATGGGTCTTTTGTCCTTTATATTTCATCCAAGCTACCTGCCTTTCATTTCCAGCTGTGTGGCCCCAAGAGTAAGTTTCTTCTTGGTGTTATATGTGTGGAAAATATTCCCAAAGGTGGAACATTACATTTTATTTTATATGGTCCTGTACTAAGCTTTTTCAGTTACACAAAACTTTGCTAACAACTTCCAGGATGTTCTGGAAAGAGTACGACATCCTAGATTCCATTTTTTAAATGTTTATTGTTTTTAACACTAAGTCTTAGATTTGTTCACCATATATATACTTGATATAGCCTCTCACTATGCAGCTCAGACTTCCGGTGATCTTCTGTCTCAGCCACTGCGGTGCTGGAATTGTAGGTGTCCACCACCATGCCTAATCTAGGTGACCTGCTCGGTGTGCCCAAGGGACATGGCTGAGGAGTCTTGGGTCAGTCTTGAATCATCCTAATGTGGTCTTTCTAGCCCACTTTGTGCAAAGTCTGTCTTATCAGAATATATGTTATCTTTTATATGGAAATAATTTTTTTAAATATATATTTCTCTAAATATAATAATTTCTCTCTCTCTGTATATGTATATATTGGCTTTTATCATTTAGAGGATCTTATGTTACCTGGATTTTAACCTGGGTCTACAGGGTGTTCAGATTCTCACTACTAGAACTGACTCATAGTGATTCTACTGTTTACAGCCTCCTAAATCCTGGGATTACAGGTGTATACCACCATGCCTAGTCTCAATCGCTGTCTCAGTATGCCCTGGGGATGGGGCCAGCCCAGCAGGCCCAAGGATTGAACCCCTATCCACTGCACCTGCTTGCAGGTGCTTTAATACACTGAGCTATTTGGCTGGCCCTGATTTTGACATTTTAAAAGACTCTAAATATGTTTTTGGAAATATAGAAAGGAAATTAAAACAAAGGCTAAACTTCAGATGATAAATTTGGCTTAGTGTTTTTGCATATTGTAAATTTTGTACTACATAGTGTTTCCTCAAATAGAACTTGATAGTTTGTCTTATACATTAATTTGAAAGAAATAGAAATCTTAGAGTATTTGATCAACATGCTGTAATTAGGCAACTAATATGTTATGAAAGGGGTTGGAATCAGAAATTTGTTGATTAGTTCTTGACCAAGAGTTTTATTGTTGTTTTATTTTTTGATAGTTTCTGAAAACTGTGAGTAAAGCTATATGGAAAGCAATAGAAAGAACTCCGGGAATGAATGCAAAGGAAATGGCAGTCTTGAGAGGTGGATGGGTAGAGGCTGAAGATCTCCTACTTGCTCTGTGATTTTATGTGCAGTTGGGCTTCCCTGTGACATAAAGCATCTGCACTTACTGGCTGTATGCAGCCATGTGGCTGGATGCCACACAGTTGAATTAAAAGACCCGCTCAGAGGCACTACGCGAAACTCATACCTGGATCTATCACCTCGTCTTTATCATCACGGCTTTCTTAAGAGAAAATAAACATAGTTGTTCTAAAAGTAAACCTAGCTTTGGAAGATGTGACGTATTGCTTCTTTCTCATTTGTGTATCTCAGCAGTGGTTCATTATTGTGATTATTTTATCATTTCTTTATAAATGGACACAAATAAAGAAGCTTTTATGCAAGAAATGACCCCATCCTGAGATGTGTCTGTTAAGCTCGTTCAGCTGGCTTCAAATAAGGACTCAGAGAACTAAGGACCATATATTGGTCTCACCTAATTTCTTGTTTATGAAAGGTGCTGAACAAGGAAAGGAGGCAAGACACAGTAGCAGAATTTACCTGCTCTAAGTGGAGATCCTATTTTCGCAGCAGATCTAGGCTTCCCAGGCAGGGCTGTGGAAGGAAACAGATATGTACCTGAATCTGCTCAATCACATCCAAGGGACTAAAGTCACAAAGTTAAAAACGCCTACTTTCCCTTTGGTAATTTATACAAATGTACTGTTGGTAACAAGTAATCCAGTTCTTTAAAGAGATCCCAAAGAATAAGAGGACAATGAATGAAAAATAAATGTAATTTTGTTGTGAAAATTAAGTATTTTATGCAGATAGAAAGGACCTACTTTTTTCGGGCTGGGGAGATGGCTCAGTAGAATAAGCACTTCCCTGGCAAGTGCAAGGGCCTGAGTTTCATCCCTGGTTCCACAAAAAAAAGACCTACTTTTATTTTTTATGGAAAAAAGATATAAAAGTGGTACAAAATTTCAAAATAAGATTGTAGGAGAGTAACAAAAGTTATTACATTGCTTACAGTTATCTTCAAAGTAGTTGCTCATATTACAAGGAATAGCCATGAAAAATTGATCAAACAATATAAGCACATACTTTTCTTTTTAATGAACTAATAGCAATCAGTAGTATAATTATCTTGAATGTATATATATTTTTTTCTTTTCTTCCTTCTTTTGTCCTTTTCCCCAAGACCTATTTTTTCCATGAAAATTCTACTTGCTCCAAAACCTCCCAAATTATGACCATACGAAATTTTCAATTTTATACTTTTTCTGTTTCAAACATCTCTCTTTGTAACTCTATTTTAAGCTTCAAGAAAAGTACTTAAACATTTGGTTTAAGCTGCTAGTAAATGGAAGAAAACAAAAGAAAAGTAAATCCAAAATGACTTCAAGTCACTGTCTTTACATTTATTCCCTGTTCTAAATTCAAACTCGACTTAGTCCTAGGGTTATACATATCGCTTGCTGTATGATTCTTTGGGGATTTAGGCACTTGTTAGTACAATGTGATATTGCTTTTTGGCCATAGTAGTAGTCATTTCTCTCCATCCTGCTATCTTTTATCTGTCATAATTCTCATCCCAGCAGCAGTAGTTCTCAGGGGAACTTCTATTGTGGAAAATTGAACACTGGAAAACCTCCCATCATGACACAGGATAAGCTGGTAAGATTTTCCTTCCAGACAGTTGAATGTTCTGGTAGTCTGGAAACAGGGTGCACCCTGGAAACCACTGCTTCAGCAAATTTGATGTCCCTCTGGAAATACTTCAACAAATACCTCTAGTCTTTACCTTTTAAAGCAGCAGGATCAAGGCAAACATCTCATGTTTGTTTTAACTATGATTTAATTAAAATAACGCACTAAAATCTAATTGACATATAGAAGGAATAAAAAATTAGCGGTATTCATTTATTGCAGCAATAGCTACTGTTAAGTGCAGTTCAAAGCCCAGTGTAAACAAATATGAGGAATGAAAAATGAAACAAATTGATAATTGTTAAGCTGCAGATTCTCAGCATACAAACACATTGTACACACACAATCACCCCCCCCTACACTTATAACATATATAATAAATATCATGTATGTGATAGGAGATTTTATTTCTTCTGGAGAGCTTGTTTGAGGGAGAATTCCACTTCCTGTATGACTTGACTAAGGATATGGTCCTCCTCTATCTGGGGTGATTGTCCTCTTGGATTGATGAAGCAGCTTCAGAAGTGACACACTTGGGGCAGATACAGAGAAAGGACCCCCTCCCCCAGCTGGCCAGAACACCTGAACCAATCCTGCAAATCAATGGAGTGGAGTGACAAAGGTCACAGCCCGGTGGCCATAAGATCCTATTTGTTATTTGTAATACGCTTAAATTGTGAGCACATATGAACTCTTTAGCACAGCAATGATAAATACTAACAACAGTTATACGGACACTTACAAAATACAAATAATGTGTAATGTGCCATGGTTTGTACAATGCTCTGTATCCATTGTCTCCTTGGACCTCCATTGATCTTCACTGGCAGTTATGAGGAAACCCTCGTTCCAGTCCTGGCTGTCATTCACGTTTTGGTCCTTATTAACACATTCACTTTCTCACATCAGAGAGCAGAGAGGACTCACTGGTGGCGAAGTAAGAAAACACAGATGAGGACACAAGGATGGATTCCCAGGTAACTCCTCAGAACAGATCCTGGGCGCCCTCCCATTACTGTATCCTACCTTCAGGCTGGGCACGCCGCACCAAGACAGCATCTATTCTGCACTTACATCCAATGGAAAGATCATGTCTGTGACATTTTGGCATTGTTTCTTCTGAGAGACCTGTTTCTTATATATGTATTCCTAAAGAAAAATCAACTGTTTGAAATACAAAAATCAAGTTATATATTCCTGCTTTTCAATTTTGTTTTTTGTGAAAAACTTCAATTTTGAATATTTTGCCTCATTTTCTCAGAAAATGGAAACTAGAGATTCTCATTGAACCACCTATTTTCCTTCTTGATATCTTCTCAATAGAATTAAAAGCATCAGGGCTGGTGAGATAGCTCAGCAGACTAAGCACCTGATAGGCAAGCACAGGATCTGGGGTTCGATCCCTGGAGCCACATGCAACGGAGGGGACTTGGTGGTGTGTGCTTGCAATCTCAAGCACTGGGGATACTGGGAAGGCTGAACATAAGAGGATCACTATGACTCAGCTATGCAGTGAGACAAACCAACAAAAAACCTTAAAAAATAAAGAATTAAAAGCATCATATCACAGTGATATATGCAGAGCCATGTTTACAGCAGGAGAATTTACAATAACCAAATCGTGGAAACAGCCCAAATGCCCAACAACTAATGAACAGATAAAGAAGATGCTGTTTTAATATACTTGAGCATTAGTCTACCATAAAGAAGGATAAACTGGAGGCATTTCTAGGTGAATGGATGCACCTTGAGACCATACTCTTAGGGGAAAGAAACCACATGCATACCTTCAAATAGGAGAAAGTGAATGTGTGAAGAAGGATCAAAACGTGCAATAAGTATTGGGAAATAGGAAGAAGATCTTCAAATGGGAAGGGAGAATGAGAGAAAAGGGATGGGGAAAGGAAGGATGGAAAAGAAAAAAAATAATAGAAAGGAAAAGTGGAAACACAGCTTTTAGAGATAAGGACAAGAAGGAAGGAGGCGTGGAGGGGAAGGAGAGGGAGAAATGAAGAATCAAGAATTTAATTTGTTTATTTATTGTGACTGTTGGGAATTGAACTCAGGACCTTGTACTTGCAAGGCGGGAACTTGTGCTCCTAGGCTATAGCACCATCCCTCAAGATATATCAGGTACAAGTACACATTCCATAGGATGAGTGTTATGTGTGTCTGAAAAGTACCAATAGCATTAATAGTTTTTAGAGAATTAAATGGATGCAACTGAGAATATACTCATCAGAGAAATAAATCAGACACGCATATGTAAACATTGTATTATCTACCTAGTGTAAGACCCTGAGAAAATAAGATGAGGGAATGGAAACAAGAAAAAGTAAGAAGGGAAAACGCAAGTAAGTATGCACACAGGATAACTAAAATTATTCTTCTACTATTTCTATCACTTGTTTGAAAGTAGCAGCTAATGCTTAAAATTACTACAATGGCCAATTGTATATGCTAATATCTGTAATCTGAGAGACTACATGGAAGACAGAAAACTGAAAAGTAACATCTACCACTGAATGCCTTTCATCTTTGTTTCCAAAAAGTGCTCAGAATGTCTTATCTATTATTTTTATGCTCCCTTTCAAATAAATTTTAAAAAAGGACAAGGAAAAAAGTCAAGGTTCATTGAGAGGTATAGTTAATGTTTTAACTACTTAATCTTATGTGCATATATCTGGTAGTCTGGGCAACAAATTTGATGATGGAAATATTTAATATACTAGCCATCATTAATTTTCTGTTCTTGTTTTGAAATTCTGTGCTACTTTTATTGTATTCTGGTGTTCTGTTTTTGTCTTTGTTTTGTTATTTGTGTTCCTTTCCTCTTTAAAATAAAAGAAAAATTAAGAAAGATTTTGCATCCAAAATCAAAGACAGAAATACTGTTAATCAAGTTAATCAGTGCTGATCTTAAATCTCAAATGTCTGAGAGAAAAATTAAAGTTTGTAGAGGACTATTCCCTTCATTCAGTCATAGGTTAGAGCTTTTGAAATTGGAATAATATGCACAATTGTGGACTGATTGTAATGAACCTTAAAATTCATAATCATTGAATATTTTATAGACAGAATATATTTTATGCTCAGTGTGAGATCCATTCACATTTCTATAACCTTTTCCAACTGAAGTAACTATGAAAAGGAAATTAAATCTCTCTACAGTTGATAGCATTTTCATTTTTAATACTAAAATGAGAGATGTGAGGACTAATTTTTATGTGGAGTTTTTGTGAATCAAAGTATTAGTTATGTAACACCTACCATTGTAAATTAATTATATTTGACAATTTTAAACATAATTTGTACATCTTATATTAACATTCATCTTCCAAAAGAAAATAAGGAGAGAAAGATTTTCTAAGTTTTACATTTCTAAAATTACGGAAGGGTTTGCTATACCAGTGAGTATCTTTCTTCTCCTGTAACTTTATGTGTGATTTTTAAATAAATGTTCTGAAGTAATTTTTTAGTGGTATAAATCCAAGAACATATAGAAAAAAATATTTATCAAATTACAAAAAGTTCAGCATATGACATCATCTCAAGTATAATTTTTGATAGCAAAAATATTAAATTTTTCTTTAAGTGAAATTATAAAAAAGATGCTTTCTGAAGGATGATATATCTCAGTGGTAGCCCCCCTGCCAACCACATACTGGAGCCCTAGAAACATTTGAAAAGTTATATGAATACTGAATTTTAAAGTATCTTAGATACACATAACAGAAATATATTCATGGTTTATTAATACAAGGTTTACACATTAAAGTTTCACTAAAACAAATATACACTTAAGAATCAGTAAACTATTTTCTATATCTGACTTTTATGATGACACCTCACTTCAAATTTTCTATGTAAAATGAGTTTTCTCTTCATTTTTATATAATTAAAATATATGATATATCACTATTTTTAAAAGAGGAATCAATTTGACAATAGAAAATTATAAAGCTCGTTCACTGAACAACCACTATGTTCTGGTAAGTAACTGAAAACACTTTCCAATATGGAATTAAAAGAGATGCAATTCACTTGATGAATTATGTGAAGATGTTTTCATATACTTGATGGCCATTTTCATGTCTGATTTGGAGAAATGTCTCCTGAAGTCTTTTGCTTATTTTAAACTAGGTCTTTCTAATGCTATTGTACTGTAGAGATTCCTTACATGTCTTGAGGACTCACCTTTTATACAGCTCTCAAATATTGTCTCCTATCTTATAAATTGCATTTTTTGCTCTATTAGTTTTTTCCTCTGCTTTATAAAACATTTGTTAGCTTGATGGAGTCCAGCTTTTTTCCTATGCTTGCATGTTTAATGTCATAGCTAAGAAATAAACCACAGTTTAGACCCTTAAAGCTTTCAATTTCACTAGGCATTTTTATTGTTTTGATTTAAAATCCACAAATCACACACTTGCTAGGATGCCTGTCATTTAAAAAAAAGAAATATTGGTAAGGATGTTATCTTAATTATTTTTCTCTCATTGCTGGGACAAAATACCCGACACCCCAATTAAAGAAGGGAAGTTTTATTTAGCTCACAGTTAAAGGAGATTTCAGTCCATACTCAGTTGGCTCTAAGTCAGAGCAGCACATGGAAGAGGGCAACTATTCATGGTGGTGGAATACAGCAAAAAGCAAAGGGAGGAGCATGAGCTGAGACAGCTAGCAAGCCTCTCTCCCCTTCCTTTTACTTGCATGCAGATTATCTGCCCTAGGGTGGCTGTAGTACTCACACCCATAATCCCAGCATTGGATCAAGAATTAATCACAGACTCTAGAAGCCATCCCGTGACTACATAAGGCTTTGGGAGGATAACTAGAAACAAGCCACAACCCCACAAATCTCATGCACATCCTTTTATACAAAAGACATTTTATTTCAACTCAAAGAGCTGCCAAAATTATAGTAGTTTCAGCAATGCTGAAATATCCAAATCCCAAGTCTCCTCCAAGATCCAAGGCAAACTCTTAGCTGTGAGTCTGTGTACGAATGAAAAGTTAAGCTCTTGCAACATTCAGTGGCACAAGATGAACATTACCATTCCAAAAGATACGAATAGGGGTACAAAGCTTTGGGACCAAACCAAGTCCAAAATCAAGAAGGGAAAACATTAAGTCGTGTAGTTCCACATGGAACATCCAAAGCAATTTGTGGCAAATTGTGAGCTCTCGGTGGCTTCACCTCTATGACACTTCTGTTGGTTGTAGCTTCCATGGCTTCTCTCTGGGTCTGACTTTGTTCCTGCCTTGCAGCTTTCCTCAGACAATACACATTCCTGGCTTTGCCAAACTTCTGCTGTTTCCAATACAGACTAGTTTTCTCACTCTCTGCTTCATAGACTGCCTGCCCACTCAGGGGCACATTGCCTGGCCTCCCAGGCTTTCTTATGAAATCTGGGTGGAGGCCTTCTTAACCTCAGAACTCTTGCACTCTGCATGTGCATAAAACCAGTGCCATGTGGATAATGCTAAGGTGTACTACCAGCTGGAGCAGTAGCCAGACTTTCTTCTCTCTTGGCTGTAGGGCTTGAGTGCCTGGATTGTGGAGCAACACTGCACCTGATTTTGAGGAACAAATTCTCTATGCCACTGTCATTCTGAAACTTGGTGTGGCTACCACTATCATTCTGGCACATGGTGCTCTGTGGCTTTCTCCTCCAAGCAAGGTCTTTCACTTTTGCAGTTCTGAGGCTGCAAAGCATGGAGGCCTGCCACCTCCTGTGAAGCCCTGAGGTTATCTCTTCCATCCTCTTGTTCCTTCTCAACACTGAAGATCTTCTCAGCTCTATCTTTGCAGTCCACATTTTTATTGGTCCTTAATTTCTGGGCAAACTAACATTTTAAATAATCCTCCTGGGTTCTTTGCTCTTGATTCTCAACAAATCTTGTCTCAAAGCCCTCAGCAGTAGTCATACCATTGCTTCAACACTCAACTACCTTGAACTTTCTTTTGTAAGATTAATCAGTCTTCCATGCTAACTCTAAGTCTCAGGCAAAGTCTCTAGACATGAGCAAAATTCAGATGAACTTTCTGCCAAGCCATAACACACATAATCTGGAGTCTAACAACCAACACAGTCCTTCGCAGAAGAAACCTCCCCAACCTTGTCAATACAGGCAAGATTTCTATGAGGCTTCTGGTCTTCTGAACTCTGATTAGAATCTTCCATATACGGGATAGCTGAAGGTTTTTAGGCACTTCTCTTGTCTCCAAACCCCTCCTATATCTTTCCATAAGACATTCTCAAAGGCTCTTGAATGACATGGTCAGGTATATAGTCATAGCAGCAACCCCACTCTAGAATCTGTCTTACTTTTTTCTCATTGTTGGGACAAAATATCCAACACCCTAAATTAAAGGAGGAAAGGTTTATTGAACACACAGTCAATAGAGGTTTTAGTACACACTCAGCTGGCTCCAGGACACAGCAGTGCATGACAGAGGGCTGCTATTAATGGCAGTGGAAAACAGCAAAAGCAAGAGGAGGAGCAGTAGCCAAGGCAGCTAGCAAGCCTCTCTCCCCTTCCTTACATTTGTATGCAGATTATCTGCCCCGAATGAGTGTAGCAGTTATTCCCATAATCCTAGCATTGGATCAAGAATTAATCACAGACTCTAAAAGCTGCCCCAAGACTGTATGAAGCTTTGCAGGGACAACTAGACACAAACCATAACAGAGGTGGAGAAATTGGAACCTTTCAAGAGATGGTAATAGGAAATGGTACAGTTATTATGGAAAATAGAGTACAAGTTCATTAAAAAAAGAAAGCTAGAACAACCATATGAAAGAACAATTATGCTGCTCAGTGTGCATCTATCGTAACTGAACCCTGGGTATTGAGGAAATAGCTGCATAATCATGTTGTCCAAAGCATTATTCACAATAGCCCAGGTGAAGAGACCAGCCAAACAGATGCTCATTGCAGCATTTGCAAGCAGTAGATTAATAGGCTTCAACAAGAAAGGAAATCTTGGCCAGAGAGATAGCTCAGTAGCATAGGCACTTGCCTGGCAAGTGCAAGGTCCTGAGTTAAATCCCTGGTACCACAAAAAAAGAAAGAAAGAAACAAAGAAAGAAAACTTGCCATGGCCATTGACAACATGATCCAAAAAGACATTTTTGAAGTGAAATAAACTAGCCACAAAATAACAAATACTTTACATATATGAGGTATAAAAATTAAAATTAATAGAAACAGAATGCAATTTCCAGTGAGTGGAAGGAGGAGGAGAAAAAGAAAGTTTTTCAGTGTGCATAGCATTTCAGTTGTAAATAAAGAACAAGTTTCACAGGTTATAGTACAAGATAGTGCCTGTTGTTACCACCGCTGTATTTTACATTTGAAGTGTATTAGATGAGAAACTCTCAATTTCATTTTATTGCCATCATATAAAAAATGGAGTTGGGATATGCTTTTTCTCCAAAGAGTGAGAGTTAATATTTTGATATGGACATTAAAATGTCACCAACTAGGATAATTCCTCAGAACTTTCAAGTCGTATCAGGTGAATTCCTTAGAACATTAAATGGCCAGGATCTTAATCATATTATATGGAAATGATTTGGTGCTCAGAAAGATGGAAAAATAATGGGGTGCAGAAACTAAAGAGGAAGTGGAAGCCATAGTATAAATACACTTTGATAACTCAACGTGTACTCATCAATTGTAAGAGAAATCCAGGGACTCACACCCCAAATTATTTTTCTTCTGGAAGGATTGCAGAATGAGATTTTTTCGGGGGCTTTGGGGAAGGTTTCATTCTGTAGCAATACTTTCAATTACATGGCATAAAGAATCTTCATGGTGGATATATACTTTTGTGAAATAAAATGGAATATTATACAATTAGATAAAACCATACAAAAATGAGCTTTAAATCTTATAACTAGATATGAGTAGGTAGGAATTTAAGCTATGCCATCACTATTAACATTTCTATATGCATCCTGTCACTTTCTGAGCTTCATTTCTTCACACTCTGAGAGGACACACAGCAGCAGGGTGTGGCCAGGCAGCAAGTAGTAATGCTCTCAACGATACACTCTGGGAAGCCTCAGTCTTACGGCACCATCTTCCATTTCTCCATCACCAGCCTCAACGACCAATCAGAGGGAGTGCCTAGCTGCTTTACGGATACCTTTCTGTTGAAGGTTACTGGATGCCTGCCAGTTTTCTCCTTTTCTTCCCTTTTCTCACTCCCTCCATTTCTGTTTTCTACTGTAATAATGATGCATCATTCCATACATTTGTATTCAAAATCTGTAAGGAAGGTATGATGTAAAGATTTTGTGACATAGAAGACACTGAGGGGAAAGAAATCAACGTACATCTGTTCTTCCCTTCGGGAGATGGCATGTGATTATAAGGCTATGATAATGCCAGGGAAGGCTATCAAATGCTGGACTATGCTACAGGGAATTCAGAGATCATTCTCCTTTTTTTTTTTCAAAGTCATTAAAATATGACAATGTGGAATGGTTTATTGACATTAAGGTTACTCATAATATAAATTCAAAAAATCAAATTGCAAAATAGTTAAACTATGATTCCATTTTTATAAAAAGAATATGCTTATAGATACACACATCAAAATACTAATAGTGGTAGGATTATGGAGGATACTTTGTAACTCCATGCAATCTGAATTTTTAAAATAATAGTATTTATTTTATTACTTTGATTTAAAAATCATTTCAGAAAACAATCAAGTAGAAAGCATGAATGACCACTTTTCAAAATCAAGCTATTAGATGAACAACTAATTTTGGCATGTATTAAGTAGGACATTAGAAACAATCCATATTTCTGAATTCAAATTTATTTATTTTTTCAGAAAACATCAAAAGGTGAATTTATTTAACCCTACTCAGATGAT
Organism: Ctenomys sociabilis; assembly: GCA_004027165.1. NCBI lineage: Eukaryota > Metazoa > Chordata > Mammalia > Rodentia > Ctenomyidae > Ctenomys > Ctenomys sociabilis. Next base: position 31,950 of record PVKA01005641.1, on the reverse strand, counting down.
TGAATTCAAAATTAAAGGCTTGAGGGACTGGGGAGATGGCTCAGTGGAATAAGTGCTTCCCTGTCAAGCGCAAGGGCCTGAGTTCAATCCCCGGTTCCGTCAAAAAAAAAAAAAAAAAAAAAAAAGAAGCTAAATGTAAATGCTTGGTTAAATTCATCATGATGCTGTTTCTTTTTTTAAAAATTCGTTTATTTATTACAGTGTCTCGCTACACATCACGGATTCTTTTTTTGCGGCGGGGGTGAGGTCAGCTCAGCCTGCCCGAGGGGCTGGCATGGCATGTGGTGCTGGGGATGGAACCACGGTCCCTGAGAGGCGCTTTAGACCGCTGAGCTATCTTGCCAGCCCCCATGATGCTGTTTCTGATTAGAGTGGTTCCTTTTTTTTTTTTTAAAGACCAACATAAACCCTTCATTTCTGTGTAAAATTTATTCTTTAATTTTATGTCCATAATTACTCATTAGACTCATTATTAATATTCCTATTCAAAATATGGAGAATAGAATAGATACATTTCTTATTCTATTTTTAGAAAAAGATCAAGAGAAACTAAAGGACAGTTGAGTTCTAAACAGTCAGCGTCTGCCACATTTAATTACTTTCTGCACATGAAATAAGTTTGCAAAAGTGAAGTTTTTCCCAAGAAATGCCAAAGCATTACCAAAATTCTAAAAGTATATCTACTTTAAACATATAACTTTAATACCCTTACTGGTTATAAAACTATAATTAAGAATAATTTTCCCCTTTAAAAGACAGGAATTTACTTAAATAAGACATTTAAGGAGCATAGTCTCTAAACAGAGCAAGAGCCTACACCTTGGGTAGCTTACTAGGTAAGTATAATTGCACTTATTTTATATATAACAATTAGCATGGCTGTAGGGAAATGGGAAATATTTTTGCATGTAAGTTTCTTTTTCCAGCTGGTTGTGATGGTGCATGTCTGTAATCCTAGAACTCAGGAGGTTGAGGTATAAGGACTGCTGCAAGTCTGAGAACAGCTTGGGGTCCATAGTAAGTTCAAGGCCAGCCTGGACTACATAGGGAGAGACTGTCTGAAAACAAATTCCTTTTTCCCATTAAATTATAAAAGTTTCACTAAGGATTAATTAAAATAAAAAAAGAAAGACAGAAGGCAAGAAAAGAGAGAAGCAGAGAGAGAGAGAGAGAGAGAGAGAGAGAAAGGCTGTGTACAGATGGCTATGTTTTGGTAATAGTGGCTTTGTTTTACTGCCAGTTTCAATCCATTAAAACAAAGACCAAAGCACCATAGTGTTACAAAATGTCAGCCCAGGAGGACCGTTCCACCATTAATCATTTTCACTAAAGTCTAACTGAACAGTAATAAATATTATGTCTTAGAATCTTACAGTACACACCATTTACAACACAAGTTGTAAGAATATGTGCACCACAGCTAGGTTTTACATACTCTGGAAATTCAAGAAGCTCAGGAATGTCTTATTAATCTTCATTTCAGATCTAGTAGCATAAAAGCTGGGTTTTCTAAGTAGGATTTCCACAAATTTGAGAAGCGTGACATTGTAGCTCCATCAATAATCCTGTGATGGGCTGACAGCTCATGATCATTATCTGTGCTTTATATACTTCTCCTTTCTGGTTAAATCGAGGAAGGGCCTTGATAGATCCAAGCGCCCCAATTGCTACTTCAGGTGGCAATATCACTGCTTTAGCATAAGTACCACCGATTGATCCAATATTGGAAAGAGTAAATGTCCCTCCGGTGAGGTCCGCGGTGCTGAGCTGACCCAGAGAACCTAGATTCTGGAGGCGGTTCAGCTCAGTGGCAATCTCAAATACAGAGCGGGTCTGAACGTTCTTCACATTAGGAATGATCCAACCCCTGCTCAGTATCCATCACTATCCTGATGTTGTGAGAAGCCTTATACGTTATAGTCTGGCAGTTTTCATCCACCGAAGAATTAAGGATCGGAAACTGCAATATTCCCAATGAAGCAGCCTTTATGAAAAAAGGCAGGAAGGAGAGTTTAATTCCACGAGCCAAAGCAATGGGTTTTAATTCTTCTCGGAGCTTCAGCAGTTCAGTCGCATCAACCTCATCACAATAGCCGAAGTGCAGTATCTTCAGAGCTGTAGACATGGTCTTCACCATTGCTTTCTGAAAGCCTGTTACAGGTTCTAGTTTGTCTTTGCCTATGAATACTGGAGGCTTTGATATTGGGATGGAAACAGTCCTGTCTTTTGGTTTTGGTGGAGGTGGTTTGATTTCAGCTTTTGGAGAAGGAGGTACTATGGCTCCCGTTTGCTTTTCCAGATAGTTGAGAATATCTTCTTTAAGTATTCTACCATTTTTTCCTGAGCCAACAACTTCACTCAGCTTAATATTGTTTTCCATTGCTAGGCGACGGGCTGCAGGAGTTGCTAGTGTTTTTTTGCCCCTTTATCTCTTGGTGTGTATGTTCATCATGGGATACTGCAGGAGTTTCAATAACATCTTCTTCTGAATCATTCTTTAACAGTTACTTCTCTAATCCCTTCTCCAATATCAGAGAGCTTGAATTGAACAACCTGTCCACGAAGAGCAGCCGCCCAGCACTCGGACCCCAGGCTCCCAGGACGCGCGCTGCAGCCACCTTCCCCAGAAATGACAGCGGCGCCGCACTCTCCTTTCTGAGGCCTCATTTTATAATGCTTTACTTTTCTTGCATTTATATTTTTCATACTCCTGGTAGTCGTACACCAAAACCAATACCTTTGCAACTTCCAGATGCTTGAACGTATTTTAAGACAGCTACAATTTCTTACCAACAAGTCTTCTTTCTGATGCTGCAAATTGTGAGCCCCAGTAGTCATTTGTTTGGTAATGGCATGATTTGGTATCTAATCAAGTTGTTTTTGCATTTATTTCATAAAATAAAATGGGTGTAAAGTAGGTGTATTAAGATATTTTGTATACACATGTAAAATCAAATTTCAGGTATGACCTTCATTCAGTTATCAACCTCCTGGTCACTGGACAGGGAAGCTCACTTTCTGTATCTGTTTAGAAGTTTATCAATTTTACTAATCTTTTCCAAGAAAAAGCTTTTGGTTTCATTGATTTTTCTGTATTGATTTTCCCTATTTCCCTGATTGCTGCCCTGTTTTTATTATTCCCTTCCACCTGCTTACTCTTTTTTTATAATTTGCTTTTCTTTTACTAGATTCTCAAGGTACTTGCTGAAATAATTGATTTTTAGCTCTTTGGAAAGTGTAAGTATTGATTGCTACAAATTTCCCTCTAAGCACATTTTATTTGTCCACACATTTTTTATAGGTTATATTTTCATTTTACTTCAGATCAAAATAGTTTCCAATAAATTTCTCTTAGTTTTTGACACATGAATTATTCAGAGGGATATTGCTTAAGTTCCAAACAGTGATGTGTTTATTACATATGCATATCATATTGATTTCTTGTTTAATTTCACAGGAGGTAGGGTACATAATACCCCATAGATTTAACTGCTTTGAAATGGAGGCTTATTCTACATATCAGAAAGCAGTCTATCTTGGTGAATGATATGGGTATTGTAGGGGACTCAATTTTCATACTAATGTTACTTAGGTCAAGTTGTTTGATGGGAATTTTAAATAAGGCATCAATGTTTAATACCATAGTTTTAAAATCTTCTTTTTTTTTTCATAACTCAAAGAGGAGTGTTGAACTCTCTAACTAGCAGTTTGGATTTTAGGAAACTTTTTTCCATACTCTTATACTATTGACTTATATATTAAAAAGTATTGTTATACACCCTCACTTTCACATTCTCTATCTTCTGGATAATATAATCAATGTTTCATTATCATGATTATTTTTTGGTATTTTAGGGTAGGGTCTACAGGATGTTCAGGGTCTCACTACTAGATCAGACTCATAGGGATCTGCTTGTTTACAGGCTTCCAAGAATTGGGATTACAGGTTCATGCCACCACACCCAGTCTCAATTGCCATCTCAGCACACCCCGGGGGTGGTGCCAGCCCAGGGAATCAAGCCCCTGGTCCCTGCACCTGCTTGCAGCCACTTTAATCCACTGAACTAAATAGCTGGTTCTTCAATGTGTCATTTTTGAAGAAGTATTCTATCACTGATAAAGTTTGTTACCTTTAGATATATTTCTGATACTCATAAAATCACTCTAGTGTATAGGGATTAGTATTTGTGTGGAGACTTATCACTCTATTTAGACATCTTTGTATTTTCATATTTAACTTAGTTTTTATTTTTTTAGTATTTAGTATAGAGTCTACAGGGTCTTACTACACAGATCAGACTTGTACTCAGGGAAAAAGTTGTTTCTCTGGATCCAGACAGAGAGAAGGGACATTTCAAGCAACAATGTCTAAAAATGCTAGAAAAGAAAGAAAGTGTTTATGATGGAGTCAGAGGGAGTTTCAGATTGAGGTGGTCATGAGTCACATCATCAGCCTGACGGAACCCATGTTAACTGCCATTACAGGGAGAAAGCCTGTTAAACTAGATGCTCATGCAGAGGTGCCAGCAGTGACAAAGCCACTGGCCCCACTTGCCAGCTGGAGAGTGCTGTGTTTCCTAAGTCCTGTAATTCATGTACCTTCAATAATAAGAGTTGGCCAGTTTATGTGCGATCATACCCAGTGTCCACGGAAGATAGAAAAAGGGACTAAACCTCATATTTAAGAGACCTCTGCTAATGGACCTACAAAAATTTCTAACTAGTCTTTTTATAATTACAAACTTTAAAAGGTTATGACACTCCAAATCCCTCTACTAATGCCTCACTAGCTATTCAAAATATTAGGTATCAAATCAATGGTATGTAAGATGCTGAAGTCCCCTGGTCCCTATTTTTATGGAAAGACATTACTGTCTACTCGCTGAAAATCATTTTTTACTGTATTCATAATTATCCTGCTGATGTTATTATTTGGCCCATGCATGTTTAATGGTTTTTTTAGTTTGTTTCCTCTGGATTTAAAGCTATTCCAACTACCCAAGATAAAAATGTCTGGTGTCTATTGAGGGCCTTTAGATAGGACCTCTGGAGAGTATTTCTGACTGCCAGTCAACAACTATGACCCCTTTCAGCCTGAAGAAGCCAGAGCAGTCATCACCAATGGTTCCCTCATGGCAGTTCAGGTTACTTCTTCAGAGGGGGGAATGTTGTAGACAGCTGAACTAGATAGAAATAGTATAGGCAGTTAGACAGAGCCAGGCCCTCAAGGAGATAAGATGGAAGACAAGGTGATTTTTCAACTATGGACAGATACTCCTCAGCTATGGGCCATACCCCAAGACAACAGAGGAAATAAATACAGCTGCATACTTCCCTAGGGATGGGCACCAGGGATTGATATTCTAAGTAGGTATCAATCACCTTAGAAGAGCCAAAATGAGTCACTAATACAACTCCCAACAGGAAGAGCCCCTGTTCCTGAGGTATTCATGCCCCCTTGCTACTTGACTCTCTTTCTCATCTGCAATGCTTCATCTGGTACTGAATTTATTTTATTTTATTTCATTTCATTTTATTTATTTTATTTTATTTTATTTTTGGCAGAGCTGGGGATTGAACTCAGGCCCTTGCACTTTCCAGGGAAGCACTTATTCCACTGAGCCATCTCCTTGGTCCCCTGGTGCTGAATTTAATCAATTTTTCCTGAGAAATGGTGCTTGTAATCTCATTGGTTGACCATAGTTTTGTCCCACCTCATGCCTACCTAATTACCTTGGATATAGATGCTCTTCAGAGAAAGGTATTGTTAACGTCTATGTGGTCTCATCTGACACTGCTCCAGTTTCTTCAAAACAAAGAACGGGGAACAGTGGAAGATCCCCTGAGCAGCTATTCTTGAAAGAAGAGAGATTGTCTCCATTTTGGCTGAGCACCAGATCCCCAAACATTAGATACTATCTCAATAGCATAATGCAAATTACTTTCTTTGCATATGGCAGAGGTACCTAGCTCAGCTCACAGTACTCACCTACTTCCCACAATTCTCAGTCATTCCTCCTCAAGCCATTCCTCCACTGAATAAAGCCCGGGTGCCTCTCTGGGTCAGCCTCTTTGTTTCAGAAAGCCATCTTCATGACTGGACTTAGTACCCTTTCATTTCCCAATAATTATAAATCTGTCTAAGTGTCTTTACTTTTGCGGTGGGTTGTGCTGGGAGTGGTAGATTGGAATTAACTTGGTGAGATTCCAATAACCTATTTTAGGGATTACAAATATTAACTTCATGGACGAAGAAGAGAATATGGAGGAGACTCCTACATTCAGCCTCCCAAGAGCTCATTACACCATGCCCAATCTCATTTGCCATCTCAGAGTGCTCCAAGGGCAGGGCCAGCATGGCATAGGAAGGATGGAATCCTGGCTCCTGAGTCTGCCTAAGCAGGTGCTTTTATCTGCTGAACTATCTGGCTGTTCTTATCTTTTCTTATTTATTTATTTTCATATTTAAAATGAATAATTATCTGGAAAATGCCTAGTTATTGGAGTATTTAGAACACTGACATTTAGTATAACAGATGTTAGTTTTAAACCTAGTATTTGTTCTATGTTTTCTACTTTGTTCCAAATTTCTTTTTTTCTTTTTTCTCATTGGCTTCTTTCAGATCAATTTTTTTTAGGATTATGTATTATATTCAACACTGATATTTTTCATTTTATTTTAGTCAATGTTTAGAGTTCATTATAAAGTTTTCTCCATTTATCACTGCCACAATCCAACATTACTGGCATTGCACTCTTAAAACATCCTGTGGAATCTTTCAGCAGTATAGTCCACCCTTCTCTTTCCTCTCATTGTTCTGCTCTGTGGAACAACCTTACAGTGCTTTGATGTTATTTTGCTTTAAGTGATGGGTTGCATTTTTACAATGTATAAAGTAAGAAAAAACACTTTTATGTGTACCTTAGTATTTCACATTTAATGAATTAGCTAGGCTTTTGTTAACCTGACATAATTTTTTTGATTATAATTTTTGAAACCGAAGTGTTGGTGATAATAGATTTTGACACCCATTTTCTTCTCTTGCCATTGCCTTCTGTGTAGCAGAATTTCTCATGAAGAACCTGCTGTTCTTTCTTGATCCACTGTAGTTCTCTCTCTTTGTAGTTTTGCCCTATTTGTATTTATTAGCAAATTGGCATATTTTGGTAATATATATACCTGAGTTTATTGTTTTTGTTATTTATTTATTTATTTATTTTTGGTGAGGAAGAGAAAGTTCCTTGCTTCTGTGAATACGTAATTTGTATAAAAATTGGGAAATAATTTTGGCCAATATTTGAACAAATATTTTGTCTACCTCCTTCAGGTCTTAGATTATAGTTATATGTATGTTACATTGCTCAGCCTTGTTCCATAGCTTTCTTCTTTTCTATTCATATTCAGTAGTCTATTTCTTTTTACATCATGTTAAGACATACATGTTAAGACATGCTCTAAGCTTTTTAAACGTATGATCTACTAAAAATCCAATTCAGTACATTTTTATTTCAGATACTGAATTTTTTTTGTTACTAAAGAGACCATTCAGAAGGAATGGACTTTTTAAGAGATATGTAAGCATTGGAGATTTCTACATGGAGCCAGGTACACATAGTTATTACTCATCTGGAGAGTTGATGCCGCTGCACTTTGCTACAATTCTGCCTGCCTCATTTTCCCCGGATCCCAACATGGGAACCTTTTCTTTCATGAGATTCCAGGCTGTTTTTTGGGTCCTTGCTCTCAGCTCTGATGTCTGAAAAGTAACTTCAGGTTGTTTCTGGAGAAACTGAAAGGTTCAAATTGTTCCTTTCATTGAACAGCAACTCAACATTAAATCCCACAAAGTACTGACATGTTCCAGGATTTACGTACACTTAAAGGCATTACACTAAGTTGAAAAAAACTGAGATCTGAACATCACATATGGTATGATTGAATACATACAATACTGTTCAAGTGCCAAAGCTGGAGAAGCGGAGGAGAGATTAGTGTTTACTGTGATTATAAAATATAAGTACAAGCAATAATAAAGGGATTGTACAAGATGGATCTTTGTGGAAGTGGAGCATATTTATATTTTAAGTGGCTGTTAAGCCTGTGGATATGATAGTTGGCAAAGAATGTGTGGTCCTCATATGTCAACTTCACTGGCTGAAAAATGCTGAGGGGCCTGGGGAGATAGCTCGGTGGCCTAAGCATCTGTCTGGCAAGCGCAAGGACCTGGGTTCAACACCTGGTACCACATGCTGTGCCAGCCCTTAACCCAGGCACGCTGTGCTGGCCACCAAAATTGTGCATGGTGGCACATGGTTGTAATCCCAGCACTGGGGAGGCTGAAAAATTTCCAAAAATTAACAAAAAAAGAAAGAAAAGAAAAAGAAAAATTCTGAGCAGTTCAGCAAAGCACTCCTTCCTCTCCCTCTTCTCCTGATGTTCTTCTGGGCTGCCATGCTCTAGGTACCTCTGCTCTGCCCTGCCTTTCCATAATACTTCTACCTTGAATTTAGCCAGATTTGGAGCAAATCCCCCAAACCAAGCTATATTAAAACTCTTTCCCTTTAAGCTGTGGGTGCCAGAGAATGTGTCATAGTGTTAGGAAAACTAATTAACTGATATAAGAAGTTGATGTCAGGATTAGGTTCTATTTTTTTCAGTACTGGGGATTGAATTTAGGACCCTGTTCTAGCCAGGCAAGTGCTTATTCTACTGAGCTATCTCCAAAGGCCCTAGGGTTCTTTTTTTTTTTTTTTTTTTTTTTTTACAGAACCGGGGATTAAACTTAGGCCCTTGAACTTGCCAGGGAAGTGCTTATTCCACTGAGCGATCTCTCCAGCCCCCCTAGGGTTCTTTTTGAGACAGTCCCTGACTATGTGGTTCAGAAGTCTTTCAAACCCATTCATAGGAGCAGTTTGGAAAGATTTGAAAGGTGGGCGAGAGAATCCCTAGAATGCTGTAAGCAGGGCTTAAAGGGTAGGGCTGGTTGGAGCTGAAATATCAGAATGCTGATAGGAAGGTGAACTATGAAGGTGAGATTCTGAAGGCTTCAGATGGAACAAGGACTTTATTGGTAGTTAGACAAGAAGCCATGTGAGATATATTCTGGAAGAAAATTTGTCTACACAATGCCCATGTCCTAAAAGATTGCAGGAGATTGAGATTAAGCCCACTGTGATGAATTAATGGAAGCTGAAGGTGTCTGGAACGTGTAATGTGGGCCAATAAATGGTGCAGGCCATAGATGGAGTTAGCTCAAGACAGACACTTGGGCTTCTGTCAGGAAGGCCATAAGAGGAGGCCAGCTAAGTCCTTCGGAATTCACATTTTATCACCAGGGCCCAGGATCCAGATATGAAACAACAGGATTAATGTGTGAACATGTTGGTTATGATTTTGGTTTAGTCCAATTATTTTCTGTCAACTCATTCTTCCTTTTGAAGTGGAAATATTTCTCCTGGGTCATTGTACCTTGGGTTTTTTGTAATTAGTTATTTCTACAGTGGTTCATAATAAAGAGTTTGCTTTGGATCCCAGAAGAAATTTGGACTGTATCTTTTTTTATTTAATTGTATTTAGTACAGGGTCTACAGGGTGTCACTAGGTATATCAAACTCATAGTGATTCTCCTGTTTTCAACCCCCCAAGGGCTGGGATTACAGGCACAAGGTACCATGCCCACTCTCAGTCACCATATCAGCATGCCCCAGGGGTGGGGTGGCACAGCTTGTTGGGGATTGAACCCTGGCTGCTGGGCTGTGCCTAAGCAGGTGCTTTTTTCTGCTGAGCTATCTGGCCAGTCCTTGTGTCTGTTGAGAAGTGCTGGAACTATGGAGATTTTAGAGAAGAAATGATTGCATTTCTGGTTACAATGAGGATATCATATTGTGTGGAATTATGAATCAAGAAGATATAAGAACTCAATAACTCAGTATCAGCCAATGAAATTGAAAATATAGCCACAAAGAAAATCCTGGGTCCTGATGGATCACAGCTGAATTCTTTAAGAAATTTACAGAAGATATAATCCCAATACTCCTCAGAATGGGCATGAGAGATGAATACACACTTATCAGAGGAAGAAATGCAAGAGGCAAGTAAATGCCTGAAAAAATGCTCCACTTCACTGGCCATTCCAGAAATGCAAACTAAAACAACGTTGAGATACCATTTCACCCCAGAAAGGATGGCTATCTTAAAGAAATCATCTAGCAACAAATGTTGGAGAGGTTATGGGGAAAAGGGGACCCTTCTCCATTGCTGGTGGGAATGTAGATTGGTACAACCATTGTGAAGATCGGTGTGGAGACTCCTCAAAAAACTAAGACTGGAAATCCCATTGAATCCAGCTATTCCTCTTTTGGGTGTTTTCCCAAAAGAATGAAAAATATCACATCATACTGATATATGTGCACCTATTTTTGTAGCAGCACAATTTGTGATAGCCAAATCTTGGAAGCCACCAAAATGTCCATCACCTGAGGAATGGATGAAAAAGATGTGGTATTTTTGTACAATGGAGTACTACTCAGCTATAAAGAATGATAACTTGAAGCATTTATATCTAAGTGGATGCCACTCAAAGATATACTCATAAGTGAAATAAACCAGACCCACATGTGCAAATATCACATAACCTACCTAGTATAAGAAATCAAAAGAAGAAATAGAATCTGAAAAGTACAACAGATACAACTAAATGGAAAGAAATGGAACTTTAGGATTTAACAAGAAGAGAGAAAGGAGAAGAGATAGGAAAAATGGTAGATGGAAAAACATGCAAGTATATATACAAGACAGATGAGGTGATTGTACTAAGAATTTCCACCAGTTTTATGAAAATAGCAGTTAATATGTAGAATTTCCACCTTGACGAGGTCTATGTGCTGATATCTGCAATATAAGCAACTACAATGAGGACAGCAATGTATAATACAAAAACTGTGCTTGAAATACCTGTCACCTTGGTCTTGTAAATGTGTGCCATTTCTAATGTCAATTATTGCTACACTTTCTTTAGAATTATTTAGAAAAAGATAATAAAAGAAAATGTGAGACAAGAACAAAATTTAAGATTTCTTGAAAGCATGAGGCAATATTCAATCATGTGTTCCATTTTTCTTAACTATATCTGATAATCTAAGCAACAGATTGATGATAAAAATTGATAATCTATCATTCATTGTTAATCAGCTATCCTTGTTTTTAAATATATATATATATATATATATATATATATATATATATATATATATATATATATATATCTTGGTTGCTTTGAAGATTTGGCTATCACAAATTATGTTGTTATAAACATGGCATGTTTATATTTGCATGTTACTCTGTTTCTGTATTTGCTTTTGTTTTTCTTGCATTTTTTTTTACTCTTCAAAATAAAAGAAAATTATAATAAAAAAGACAGAAAATATTTCTGGCTAATATAAGACAAATAGGACAGAATTTCACCATAAGCAAGAGGGAAGTTTCAGCAATTCCCTTTCTGGTAAGGAGGTTGGTGTCATACTGGGTAGGTGGGAGAATTCTATAACTCCAGGACAATTGGACAGGAAGAAACTGTCCTAGAGAAAGGTGGAAAGCTCTGTATTTGTATTGCATTCACTTCTTCAACACCAACAGCATTCAGAAGCAATGAACTTGGCTTTCCACAAGATCAAGATTTAGAAATAGAAAAGTGCTTAAGACACAATTTAAGAAAGACATGGTAAGTTTTGTGAAGGAGACATTAAACCTACTGATAGGATGATTCATAACGTACCAGTTAAGAGCTAAATTATTTTGGTTATTTGCTTTATTGTAGCAAAGATAGCACCTTATATGTTTGTAGGTGTGGAATGCAATTTATCTATAAAGGAAAGATAGGCTTTAGACTTTAGTCCACACTACAGAATGAGTTGAGTCAAACTGTGCTTCAATAATATGATAACTAAAAACATTGTCCTTTTTGTATCACTTTTGGTAAAATTATTTCCAGATACATGATCATGAGTTCTCTGCTACTAGTAGATGCTATGGGCCATATATTTTCCTATATGGACAATGCCTTTGAGGTTTCAACTGAATCCTCTAAGAGAAGAACTTACAGGAACCACTTGAAAGTGGAACCAAAAGATTTCTGTGAGAAATCTTCAAGGAAGATCTTATGGCTCCATATGAAGTGGGGGCAGTGAATTTGTCCTATCTTTTCTGGTCTACAAAGTTTTCATTTAATGGCGGGAACTCCAGCAGTAATCTAGGGTGGCAAGATAATTCTGACATGGTGAATGATGGCCTTGTACATAGATGACAAATATAAGTATCTTAGTAACTAATGGCTCTGAGGCAGTTATTTTGTTTCATTTTATGGAAAAAAATGTAAAATAATTTTATAACAAAATAACAGGAGAATAACAATAGTTAATACATTGCATTTTACCTTTTAAGGAGTTGCTCAGGGTATAGGATAAGAGCATAAAAATTTCTCCAATTATTGTTAACATGAACCTTCATTTCTAATGACCTAAGAGGCTCTAGTAGTATCAATGACTTGCATTTTTTCTTTTCCCTACTGTTCTTTCCCCTTTCACCACTACAATTTTTTTTTCCTTTTGAGCAATTTCTGCCCATTGCGCAGTAACTATCGTACATTTCAGAATTTATTCACTTTTCCAGCTTCTCTTACCAGGGAGACAATATGATATTTATACAAGTGAGTCTTATTTATTTCTCTAAAAAGCATGGTCTCAAGTTGTATCCACTTACAAAAGCATATCAAGTTTAATCTTCTTTGTGGTCGAGTAGTACTCCATTGCATGAAAATATTGCATCATTTTTTATCCATTCCTCAGATGATGGGCATTTGAATTATTTCAAAGATTCAGTTACTACAAATTGTGCTGCTATAAACATGGTAATATATATATATATATATATATATATATATATATATATTGTGTGTATATATATATATATATATATATATATATATATATATATATATCTGTAGTACGGTATTTTTAATTCTCATGGGAAAATACTCTGAGCAAAACAGGGTGGAGTGGGACCGCTATTCTAGTTTTTTGACCATCACACTGAATTCCACAGTGCGCACCAGTCTACACTCCCACCAACAGTGGAGAAGGGCTCATGTTTCCCCACAGTCTAGCCAACATTTGTTATTGGTTGATACATTACTCTTTCTGGAGTTAGATGGATTCTCAGTATTGTTTTAATTTGTTTCTCTTGAATAGCCAATGATCTGAACATGTTTTTGTATATTTATTTGCTATTTGTATTTCTTTATCCGTGAAGTGAATATTCATCTCAGATGCACAATTTTTATTAGATCATTGATTTATTTATTTTTTTATTTTTTTAATGGACATATAGCTTTATTTATATTGAGAGCTGGAGAACAAGGAGGACCTGACAGTATATTGAGGTAAAGATAGTGATCAGCTTCTAACAGAACTGCTCATCAATCAACAGACTGTTGTATTTCCAAGCAGGCTTTCAGTTAGTATAATCAAGAAAGACCTGCAAAGAGCCAGACATGACAGCACAATTCCAAGCACTCAGGAGGCTGAGGCAGGAGGGTAGCTATGAGTCTCTAGGAAATATATATACTAGTAAATCACCTCAGTGTGCCATTGCAAAAAAGAGACAGGTTTTTCCATTGTAATGAAATTTCCCCCAAACATCCCAATTACAAGTATTGTACAAGAAATGCATAAAGATCCCATTTTACAATCTTGTCTTCAGGATTCAGCTCAGAGATCTCACCCTCTTCAAATACCACTCCCTGCTACTCTTCAGCTATGGATCTATCAAGCAGCCAAGGAATGGCCTTTGCTAGCCCATGGAATCCACTTTCCATGTTCCTAGGGGCCAGGGCTGCAGAGCCGGGGAAGGCTCAGGAAGAGGGTGGGGAGGGTTAATTCCACCCAGTACAGCATGCAGCAGCTGAAGCTTGATGGGAGAGCAGGGCTGGTGAGACTTGAGGGAGGGTCCAGGCCCTGTATTCAGTCAGAGTCACTGCTGGAAGAGGAGGAAGAGGAGGAATGCTTGCCATGCTTGTGGTGTTTGTGTGCCTTTTTATGAGCCTTCTTCAATTTCTTCCTCAACTTCTTGTCCATCACCATCCCTGGGACCACCAGGCCAGGGCCCAAAGGCCTGCCAGGGGCAGGTGGGGGACATGGAGGAGGATGGGGACCTGTGGGTGGGTATCCTGGATATGGCTGTGGTGGGGGCACAAGATTACCGGGCCCACAAGAAGGGAAAGCTGGATTTCCTGGGGGACCTCCTGGGGGAGGGGGGCAGGAGCCAGGAGGAAAGGATGGATTGACAGGTGGTGGATGTGGTGGACACACAGGATAGGAACTTCCAGGGTACCCAGGATTCAGTGGCTATGGGTTTGGCCCTTGATGCCCGGCATTGGGATTCCACATGTTCAGGTAGTGCCCCAAGTCACAACTTCCACCTAAGAAATGTTTCTACTTCTTTCTTCACCCCGTACTTCTAGTCCAAGTTTCCCACTCACAGGAATCCAGTTCCCAGTCCCCTCCACTTTCTGGCCACACCCAGAGGTGTCTAACTCCTTTCCACCTCCGAACAGGACCAACCCGTCCTTCTCCGCAGTCTAGATCATTGATTTATACATTGAGAATTATAATACTCTGAAAAAGGAGATCAAACAGGATATGAGACAATGGAAAATATTCCTTGATCATGGATAGAAACACCCAACATAGTGAAAATGGGCATAATCCCAAAATTGTACAGATTTAATGTAATCCCCGACAACATGATATTAGCACACCTCACAGAACTAGAGGAAACATAAAATTTGTCACCAGGCGAGACGTAGAATAGCAAAGGTAGTCTTGGGCAACAAAGGTCAGGAAAGGTCACAATCCTTAACTTGAGATTATACTACAAAAGACCCTAATTTGTTCCACCTACTTCTAGATTTCTTTTATGTAAGAAAGAAATAAATCATCTTGTTTAACTTACTTTTATGTTTGTATTCTGTGAAAAAAATCATCCTGGAAAAACTCTGTGTGCAATATATAAGGAAAAAATTTGTTCAGGCATTTTGTTTCCAGCATCAAAGGAATATTGTTACAATTTAACTATGTAAATGTCCATGCAAATTAATGCTCATTGGAAGATCAAAGAGCCATGAATTTTCACTGATTGCAACACTAAAGCTTAATCACTGGGGAGGTGTATACTAAATCCCCGCTTCGTGGAACAGTGATATGGGCTTCTAATTCTTGCCATGAATTTTGATGCCTTTCTGTCCTTATAGATAGCATTATTTTTGAGGAAGTAAATATTTTAAAAATGTGAAAAGTACCATACATGAGCCCTGAAGACACCATCGAGGAAATTTACCTTGTAATTTAAAAGACTTTGCTCCAACTGTGAGGAAATCAGCCATTCTAACTGAAAGCCACACTAATGACCAGGAGATATCTGTCTCCCAGTTATCATCTGAACAAGTGAAAAGCTTTGCTTTCAATTATTTATTAAAAGCTGTTTTCCTGAGGCAAGGGTAGGTGGCTCAGTAGAGTGAGTGCTTGCCTGGCAAGCACAAGGGCCTGAGTTCAATCCCTGGTTCTGCCAAAAAGATTTTTTAAAAAAGTAAATAAATAAAAATAAAAAATAAATGAAAGCTATTTTCCTGATGATAGGATTTTACTGGGGATGGTGAATTGATCATGGAGAAAAGATATTGACAGTACTATTCAACAACTATGATTTGACAGATAATTTTGGGATAATGAATAATGAAAAACTGCTGGTGGTTATGATTATGTTTTGAACGTGAATTACTTAAAGACTACTTTATTGTGAAGTTGAGGGACATGCCTTTCAAAATTATTGGGAAAAGATGAATCTGAAGAACAAATATTAATCATGAGTGATGGAGAATAGGTTAATGGATATTAAAATTGATATTTGTTTGATCAGGATGTAATGTAAAATTTTATATGAGATCAAAATTTCATTCATGGAATTGATTCAAAAATTTAAAGCTCTGAAAACATTAAGCTAAAATGTATTTGTAAAATGAAATTGAAAATACTACTTGATTTAAGAACAAAATTATACTTACTTCATAAGTATAATGAATGACTTGAAACTATCAAATACTTTTTTTTTCTCTGTATTTTTTAGAGAAGGGTCTACAGGGTGTTCAGGATCTCACTACTAGATTCAACTTGTGGTGATTCTCCTGTTCATAGTCTCCTAAGTGCTGGGATTACAGGCGGGCACCACCAGGTCCAGAGGCGTGGCCCACACTGCAGGCCCGGTATCGAACCCTCGGTCTGCACGCCTGCTTTCCGTACTTTAATGCATTGAGCTATCTGGCCGGCCCTTATGAAAAGTATTCGTAATATTCATTGCTTACAGGAAGAGTAATTAATTAATTAATACAATACCAGTCATTTAACATAAACAATAATGAGAATATTGCTTTATTTGAAAAGCTTACTAATGTGATATTTTTTGATTGCTTTTGTGGTGGAGAATAGCACTCCACAAAATACTTCTCAGAGTTTTAAATAAAGGAATATGGAAGAGTAAATACAAAGGAAATTCATCCTCTTCCTCTTTGTCCTCCTCATCTAATTAGCGAAGCTTACTTCCTGCTGTGCACTTTAGTAGAAATGAAGTTTGTTCTGTCCATTATCTTTAGTTGTAAAAGAGGGTGAGCAGAAGAGGGGAGGACCACCTGGAGCACACAGATGCGGGATGCTGGGTGCTAGAGCCCCCCCCCCCCCGAATTCAACTTGTGGAATGCAAAGCTGATTTTCTGAGATTAACGTGGGAAAACTAGTGCTCAATTGTTAACTGGACTTTAATACTCAGGGATTTTCCTTATCTAATGTTCTTACTGGAACGTTTCTTCAAAATTTTCTACTGATTATCAAGCTTTACTCTACCCGAGTATCTGAGTAAATGAGAAAAGATCTGCAAAAGTAGTGAGAACCTCATTGGTTCTCATTGGTTTCAAGGGGCTAGAAATGCAAAGATTTTACTGTAAAAGAGCAAAATATTTGGTTAAGTAGGCTATTTGGTGCATGGCTTGAGCTTTAACATATAGGCTTGAGAAAATGCCAACACACTGGAGTTATTATAACCTTCAGCAACAAGGAAATATTTTTTTCTTATTTTTAAAGAATACAAAATAGTGGTAGAAAAGAAATAGCATTAGAAATTATACACAAAATTTCACTAAAAAAGTAATAGAAATTCAACAATGGTTGCTGTATTGCATGATGTTATCTTCAAATTAGTTGTTCAGGTTATCAGATATAAACATGCAAGATTGGTTTAAAGAAAAAATAAAACAAAACAATAAAAAGGTTGTAGGAAATTAAAAAGTAAAAAATGAGAATAAAAAGAAAAAAATTAAGCGTTTTACTGCTCTTTTTGAAAGACCAGCAGAAATCGACAGTACAACAATCCAAACTATTTTGCATATATGCCTAAATATGTTTCTTTTACCCCACTTTCATTTGTCATGGAAATAATTTAAAATGTCCTCTGGCAGGTTCACCAAATGCCCTAAGTATACAGCTTTTTCTTAAATTAGCTTTATTATAGTATAATTTACGTCTTACGAATCTTCAAACTTCAAGTATTTTAATGAATTTAATAGGTGTAAACATCAGTATTATGATCAAAATAGACAATATTTCTGTCAAAAACCCCCAATTCTCCATTAAAATTTTTTTTTTCCATTTTTTCACATCAGACGGGAAATGTGCCGACATTGTAACAAGGTTTGAGGGCGGCACATCCCATGCATAAAGCACGAGCTTTATCACACTCAGGAATCGAAGGACCTTTTTTTTTTCCCCATTTTTTAAAAAGTAAATTTCCCAACTCATGTCCTAGATAAACGCTCATCTGCCTTGTTGTAGATTCGCTTTCTTTGTATAGGATGTTTCATAATACAATTGTGAGGCATACTGCTGTGTGTCCAATTTCTATGTGCTCATTTTTCAGATTCATCTTTGTTGCTCACGAATGAACGATAATGAATTAAATCATTCTTTCTAAAGTTACCACAAGTTGTATCGAAACAAAACTTCTATAAATTTTCTTCCACAAATTTTGTTTTCTGTCTTTAAACAGAAAAACAGAAACTTGATTTTTTTTCAGTATTCTATTATCAAAATCCTCAAACACAAAATGCCAGTTTTGCAGCATATTTCCACATGACTAATGACTAGATTCTATTAACATGTTCCTGTGTTTTCTACTTCTTTTATTTGTCTTTCAATTCATTTACTATTTTTATGTATTTCGAAGCAAGCTAGACAATAGCAAAGATTACCATAATGTTTTGCTATCTATATATTAGGTATAGTTCAAGATGTATTTCATTTCTTACTTATGAATGACAAAATGAGCAAGTATTACGAGGACCTTATAAAATGTTGTGATGAAATTTTATATGGTAACCCAATTTTCTAACACTGCATGGTACTTTACCATTACCCAAACCATTCTTCCATGTTTCTTATCAATCAATCCTTTTATTTTTATTTTTATATTTTTGTGGCATCGGGGATTGAACTCAGGACCTTGGGCTTGCCAGTAGCACTTATTCTACCAAGCTGTCTCACCATCTCTCTTATCAATTTTTTCATCACTAAGAAGGAACTATTTTTCTCCTTTTTATTATAGATTCTTATATTATAGATTTAGCATAGGTCCTTTCTACTAGTTGAAGAAATTTAAATTATTGATTTAAATTTGCATTTCTAGCCCCTTTGATGAGGTTCTCATTGCCTTTGCAGATCTTTTCTCATTTACTCAGATACTTGAGTAGAGTAAAGCCTGATAATCAGTAGACAATTTTGAAGAAATGTTCCAGTAAGAACATTAGATAAGGAAAATCCCTAAGTATTAAAGTTCAGTTAACAACTGAGTACTAGTTTTCCCACATTAATCTCAGAAAACCTTACATGCTAGAAATATGTAAGGTTTTTTTCTCCGCACAGTGGTGTAATGCCCATCCCTGGTATATGTCATTAGTTCATTCGTTTTAATGATACTATTATTCCATAGCATACACGTTCCATAATTTTCTATTTATTCTTTCATTGATGAGCATGGCTTGCTTTCAGGTTTGGCCTATAATAAAAATTATGGAGATATGTTTTGGGGCCATCTTTTATTTCTCTCAGATAATTATTTAAGGCTGAAATTTAGTCTCTATAGGATAGACACATGTTTTGTTTTATAACAAACTGACATGTTTTTCCACAATATTGCACCTTTTAACTGCCAAAATTATCAATATTCTGGTTACTATATTTCCTTTCAACACTGGTTTTGTAAATCCCATTGATTTTTGTCCACCTAGAAAGACACAAACCTCACAAATTTGAAAATTTCAAGATTCCTTTCTGTGTATTTTAAATACTGTACATTTCCATATTAATTTTACATTCATCTTTGCATTACTTCCAAAAAACTTCTTGTAAAATTATGACTGAGATTGTGTTAAATTTGTAGAATAATTATGGTAAGAATTATGTAGAAGCACAGCGTTATCTATCCCAAATTCTTATTCCTTAAAAAAGGAGGTAAAGAACATATGAAGGGATAAGAACAGAATATTTCCCCAACAGTTAAGGAAATGAAGTTCCAGAGTTCATGAAATGGTAAGTTCAATATACACCTAAAATCTCAGTATCAATAGATCATATTCTTTAAATGCTAGATGAACCAAAATAAACAGAAGAACCCCAAAAACTTTCAGAAATAAAAGACTACATGCAAAGAATGAAATCAATTTCCTATAGCAGCACTAGAAACTGGAGCAAAGCCCACATATTAATGGAAGATTATTTCCATTCTGGAAGTTTAGTCCCAGCTGCACTTACATTCATGAGTGAGAGAAGACTATCTCAGGGCATGATTCTAAAATGTATTTCCAGGAAGCTATTTTGTGACATGCCCAACCCAAAGAAATAAAAATACAAGTGGAAGATACAGAATCCAGGAAATAGGAGATTCAATATAAATGAGAGAACAGAGAATTCCTTTCAGAACAGAGGAGACTGTGATAAAACAGAGCTTGTCTATGCAGCAGTCCATAGATATCTAACCAAAATAACAGGAGAAGTTAGGACAGTGGGATGGAACCTTGGCGTGTGTTATCGTTTTCCTTTTAAGACAAAACATGTTAAGGTAGAGCTGTTTTTTTCAAAACTGAACCTCAGTATTCAGGTTTAATTGCATCAGTAGCTCTTTGCCAATAAATAAATGGATAAATAAAAAATAATAATTCTGGTAAGAAATTAATTCTTCAGATTGCAGTCTTCCCATTCATGACCATAGAATATCTCTTGCTATTTTCTCAATTGTATTTTTTCTGACTGTTGTTAAGGTTCACAGTAGAATATTTTGATATACAGACATGATATACATGTATATAGTGAACTTGTTACCACAGTTAAACAAATATAATATGCCATGTCTTGTACACACCTCCCTCCCTCTGTCATCTGTTGTAAGAGTTCGTAAAACCCACTGACTGTTCAAATCACCTATGGACAATAAAATAATACTAACTACAGTCCTCATGTTTGGGATTTGATCCCCTGACTTATTCAGCCTACATAACTACAGCTTTATACTGATTGAACTTCCCCTTCTGTACTCCATGCTGGCCTACTCTCTTTATATATTTTAAAATTTCACATATAAATGAGGTCAAGTAGTATTTTGATTTCCAGATTGGCAGACTTCATTATCATGATATCTATCTCTTTTGTGACTATTTTTCTTAGGTTTCAGATGCTAACTCTTTCTTAGTCATGTTCTCATCACTGAGATACAATACCTAATATATGTAAGTTAAAGAAAGAAAGACTTATTTTGGTTCAGTTTATAGATATTTCAGTCCATAGCTGGCTGGCTCCCAGGCAGAGCTGCATAACAGAGGTGAATAGGAAAGGAGAGACTTTTAATGGAATTCCAGTATGAAGTAGAGGGATAGAGAGGACAATGGGAAGAGAGAACTGGGGAGGGAGGGAGGAGAGAGAGACAGAGACAGACAGACAGAGATGGAGAGAGAGACAGAGAGAGACAGAGACAGAGATGGAGAGAGAGACAGAGAGGGAGAGACAGAGACACAGAGACACAGAGAAAGACAGAGGAAGGAGGAGGAGGAAGAGAAGGCCCTTTGAGCCCACACCCCCAGTAACCCTCCTGATCTGACCCTACCTCCTAACGGCAAGTGGGCTAGAAATTCATCAGTAAAATAGTCCTCTAGCCCCATCCTCCACTCAACTCCACAAAACCCCGACTATGAGTGAATGAGACTGTGAGAGGACTACTGGACACAACCATAATGAACTGTGACAATACTAATCCACCCATAAACTTTAGCAATATCAAAATAATGAAGAATACGCTTATGATAATCCAATACTGCAATAAATATTGATAATGTTTGTGAGTTAATGATAAAGTGGTTTATTCAAGTAAAACACAACAGAAAGAAGAATTAGTGGAACTATACATTTAACTCTCTCTAAGTATACACTATGGCACTTTATAGCTAATAAGAGCTCAGAATATGTATGATAAATATGCATGAACTGGGAGATGAAGGGACACTGGGGTGATCTATGGGCAAGAGTATAAATAAAATTTAAAAATCACGTGTTCAGTCCATGGTTCTGCAAAACAAAATAATCATGTTGTACAATATGGAGGTATGGCACAACTCTAGCTTGTTCGGATGGAGGATTCTGAATGTATTTCTTTATGGTGATGAATATGTTAATAAATATGAATATGAAGTTTAAAGTGATGCATACATATATGCTGATGAATTAAAAATCATTGTATTCATAAATATGTAAAAAGATTATAGTGCAACCCAAAGTAAAACATAAAAAAGTAAAGAATCAAATGAAAGAATCAGTTGGACTGGCTCCCTAACTGGGTGCAAGCTTTTATATCCCCACAAGGCGTGTAAACATTGCAGTCTTTTATTTCCTTGTTGAAAAATAGTACTGTGTTTCCTTCTAATTATCAGATTTGAATAGGCAACAAAATCTTGTGATTATTTCAATTTTGTCTTCTGATGATTAATGATGTGGGCTTCTTTCCATGTGATTGTCTGCTGTTTGTATACTTTCTCTGATGAAGTGTCTCATCAAATAATTTGCCAATTTTATCGTTTTGTATTTTTAGGGAAGAGTCCACAGGGTGTTCAGGGTCTTCCTACCGATCAGGCTTGTAATGATCCATCTGTTTACAGCCTTCCAAGAGCTGGGATTCCAGGCACATGCCACCACACCCAGTCTCAATCACCCTCTCAACTTGCCCTGGGGATCAAACCACCTGGCTCTGTCCCTGCTTGCAAATGCTTTAATCTGCTGAGCCCTAATTTGTCAGTTTTAAAACTGACTTATTTGACATCCCATAATTGAGTTTTGAATATTCTCATATTGTAGAAAGCAGTGCTATAACAGAGATCTGATTTTAATCTATTTAGTTTGCTACTTCATTTCCTTAACGATGATACCAAAAGAAAAGGATTTTCAATTCTGAGAACACTTATAGTGTTCATCAATTTATTGTTGGGTGAACTGTATTTTGGTGCCATGCCTTAGAAATCCTTTAAACTCATCTTAACAAGTTTTCTTTTGTGCTTTTCTCTACAACTTGTATAAATTTTTATTCATTTTAATAAGAAAAAATAAAATAGCAATGAAACAGTTATAAAACAGGTTAGTGAGATATTTACAATAGTTAATACATTGCATATTGTTGTCTTTGTAGTAGTTATTCAGAGGACAAGATGCAGACATGATATCTTGTCTAAACAATATTAATACATACCTTTCTTCTCAATGAACTAAGAGAAAATGTCTGTATATCTATCCTATTTTGTATGTGCCTATATTTTTTTCACAACAAAACAGTCCTTTATTTATATCCCTCTCTTTTTTTGTCAGAAATGGGTATTCCATTACAGTTAGAGATGCTGTATTTGGAGAAATCTTTAAAGGACCTTTTCAGACTTGATGCCACTCCAAAGAGTGTAGGTACTTGAATTCAGCAAAATAACCTAATATAGCCCAATAAGTAGTGAGTTATCAGCACAACTGGCAATTGTCTGAAGTTGTTGACTTGAGCCTTTTACAACTCAGCATATTAATATACCTTTACCTTTTATAGCTTGTGGTTATACTTTTCTGCTGGATGGTTAAGACCAAGTTAAAACAAGACCTATAGAACTAAAAGTGGAAGTTTTTGTATCTGACAAGGTCAGTCAAATCCCCTCAGAATTTACCCTGGAACCTTGTACAGCACCATGTGGATCTTTTATTGGTGTCAGCATCTGGATGAGTCACGGCCATTGCTTGACCAATTTGCTCTCTGTGAAAGCCTGAGAGAATGTTTTCTCTCCATGTGACTATCCTGAGGTACAGGCTACATCACTGATCACTTTGCTCTGTGGCCCCATAATCTCCTTGACCAGAAAATTTGGGACACCACTGAGTTATAGGATTTCATAGCAGAGGTTCTCTTATGTCCTGAGTCCTCATTGGCCTTGTAGGGCTAGGGCCAAAATATTGGCCATCTTTTTACCCCATCTATGTCTCTAATTTTTGGTCTGCAAATGTTAGTTGTTAAATATCCAGAAGAGAAGCTTAATGATATTACTATCCTATAACAGAGGCCATTAAGCTTAACCATTGTTATCTGTCTGAATCCATGGTTGTTGGAAAATAGCAGTTCCATTTTATGTCTAAGGTATATAATATACTTGTATAGATTTTAAATACTACAAAATTTGTAGTATTTGCACATAGTTTATGATTCGTTTTGGGTTAATTGTAGTATAATGTGGGGGAAATGCATCACATTTCAGTTATAGAACACATATAGTTTGGAATTATTCCATTTAAAATTATTGTAAAAGGGTCGGACAAATTGCTCCATAGATTAAAGCTTCTGCTTAGGCAGACCCAGAAGCTGGGGTTTGATTCCCAGGCCTGCCATGCTTGCCGTGCCCCTAGGGAGCACTGAAGCAGCAATTGAGGCGTGGTGTCATGCGCCTATAATTTCAGCTCTTTTGGAGGCTGAACACAGGTGGATCACTACAAGTCAATGTATTTAGTGAGATCCTGTAGACCCTTACTAAAAAATACAAAACAAAATATTGTAAAGACAATCCTCCACTGAACTACATTTTTATCTTTGTTTATTTTTTATTATTTTTAATTTATTTTTTATTTTATTGAAGTACAAATATCAATCAGACAGTTTTAAGACACCTTAACAAGACAGATTCGATAAATTAATACATTGCAAACTGTTTTCATACTGTTTTGGTATCATACAAGGTGCATACATGATATTATACTTACAGACGTTATTACAGCAGATGTTTCCTATCAGTAAATTAAGAGTGTAGCTGTTTACTTATCTTATTTTTTATACTTGAATTATATCAAAAATTCAATAATTATTTTCCTAGTGCATGACCGTAGTACTAGAAGCCGACATAATATCCTGTCCAACCACCATCAGTGCAAATCTTGCCTCTCATAGGATTATGTAGAAGCACAGCATTATCTATCCCAACTGTACTGTCTGTACACACACATCTTTGTTTAAATAAATTGCTTATAAATATATATCTCTTTCTTGACCTTCTTTGGTATTCTGTTGTATTTGTCAATCTTTAGAACAATACATTTTCATAATTACTTTAATTTCTTACTGTCTTATTGCTGTTTATCAAGATATATGTATTTAGCTTTTCATTAATTTGTCATCTTGGATATTGTCTGTTTATCTTCTTGGTCTCTGTATCTTCCCTCTCTTTTGAAGACTTCTTTTACATTTGTATTGGACCCCATTATTTGACCTACAGTTCGTGACAGTCTTTTATATCTTTTTTGTCTTGTTATATTTTTTACGCTCTGTTTTATTTTGGATAATTACATTGCTATGGTTTCCACTGTGTTAATCTTTCCTGACCACTGTGGAGTGACAAAGAGTCAGGGAGGTGTAATCTGCTTAGACTGTTGTGCAGTCCGAGCAAGTTTGTGAAAAGTGTTCACAAAGCCTAAAGTGGAGTGACCTGCCTGAGGGGTGCCCAGCCCCAGGGGATGCTCCTACCAGCGCCACCACGCTGCTTGTCACAGACAGGAAGCAGCCCTTGCTGCTCCTGAAGCAAGACTCCACACGCACACACGCAGCTCTGCACTGCAGCGGCTGCTGCTCTCCGTCACCCCTGCGCTCACGTGGCTACCTCAGATGTTCCATGTATGGGTTTGAGCAAATAAATAAGTGCATTGTGGTCAACAGGAACATGTTTCTCGATGTCAGGGAGCAGGAAGCATAACAAGGGGAAGGATAGCTCATAGTCTGTTAATTACCCTTGATTGGAGGCGTCGGTGAGAGCCCACTCTACCACACGCATTGTTGTGATCACACTCAGAGATGTGCAATAGCATTTAGATCAGTGGTCCCATGAAGTGTGATTAGTTAGTGATGTTGCTGTTTTAATTGTCTAAGTCCCGCCTATGATGCTCACACAAGCAGGAATTTCCTCTTAAATATTTCTCAGAGTGCTTTCCTGTTCTGATGCATGTCTACTTAGAAGTAGCTACAGACACGTGTGCATGTGAAAGGGCACACACATACAGAGAAACATACAGCACACACAGCCCTCTATACTTTCTTAAAGTCAAAATCCAGTATTAGCATATTGATCTCATCCTCTAAGCATTATTTTGTCTAAAAGAAATCAGTATCTGGAAAAATGGCTCCTCTCTCTTTATCTAACATCTATCTGTCTATCTATCTATCTATCTATCTATCTATCTATCTATCTATCATCTATCTATCGAATTTATCTATCTACCTATCTATCTAGAATCTAGGAGTAGTTAGGAAGTAAAACAATAATAATAAGTATAATTGGATTATATTTCACTGAATACTGTGAAAAATTATGTGTCTCTACTAATGTTAATAGCTAAACAGAGATAGGAATAATAAGAGATTTTATCTTTAAAATACAAACAAACAATTAAATGTGAAATCATGGAGGTAACAAAACACTATTTGATGAATACAAGACTAATATCTGATTTATGTAAAACACATTAAAGAGTACTCTTTTGTGGGTGTAAGACTTTAGTATCAAGATGTTGCCTCTTATGAAATTATTTCTTTTACAACATAATGATTCATTCAAAATACAAATATAACTTTTCCATAGAGATTGTTAGACTCCATACTTCTTTTTTTTTTTTTTTTTTTTGGTCTTTTTGAGACAGGGTCTCACTATGCAGTTCAGGCTGGCCTTAAGCTCACTTTGTAGCTCAGGCTGGTCTCGAACTCACAATAATCCTCCTGCCTCAGCCTCCCGAGTGCTGGGATTACAGGCATGTGCCACCATGCCCGGCTTCATACTTCTTAAATGATCAAAATTAACCTCAATGGCAATGGGTCCAACTGAAATTCTGAATTTCATGATGAAGGAAAGAAGTTAACTGCTGTTTCTACAAAACATAGGATCTCGAGTTATTTACAAAGGATATTTGGCAAATCTAAATGAAGTAATATACTAAAAATAACTAAGAAACGAATAAAAAGATACGGTATTTGTACACAATGGAGTATTACTCATAAAAAATGGATAAACTTGGGGCTTTTATAGGTAAATGGATGCAACTAGAGAGCATACTGGGAAGTGGAATAAATCAGACCTGCATGGGCAAACATTGTTTTCTCTCACTGGTGTAAGAAACCTGAAAGTAAATAAGATCTGAAAGGCACAATATATGTTGTGAAAGAGAAAGAATCTGTTCAAACGGAAGGAAAAACTGAGATGAGGAGGACCAAAGAAAGAAGGGAAAAATATTTTATATATATATATATATACAGGATATCTTGGATAATTGTACTGCTGATTTCTGCTGTTCTTTTGAATGAAGCAGTTAATGTTTAAATTTTTCCTTTTTCTCCCCCTTTTGCATGATTATAATGACTAATTTGAGGATAATATTATACAGTACAACAACTATTGTCGAATTCCTATTATTTTTTAAATGAAATTCTGTATCGTTTGTAATTGTTTTCCCCCTTGTTCCTTTACTATTTTATACTGTTTAAAAAGTAAAATAAAAATATTAAAATTAAAAATAAAATAAAAATAACTGGTTAGTACTAGTCAAAGAGAGTAGGGAGGCTGAATAAGATAAGTATTAGGAGACCATAGAATGGAACTCAGTACATGATTCAATGTTCAATATGAGTGATATTATTTGCATAACTGCCAAATAGATTAAGGTTTGTAGAAAAGACACTATTATTGTATCTTCCAGTTATTTTACTATAGTTATCTAGGAGAGTATTTTTAATAAGACTATGATTAAATATATTCACTAGTATCAAGGTATCATATTTATATCTTAGTGATACAGAACAATGCAAACAGTTCAACAAAAGTTATAAGTAGGGGCGTGGAGGGACTATTAACATGGATGCCAGGAAATGTCACCCTATTTTCCCAGGAATAATACCAGATTTCATTTTTCTCCAAAAACAATAGGATTTATTTTCAGGGGTGTTTTATTTCTTTTTTTTTTTTTTTTTTTTTTTTTGTGGAACTGGTGATTGAACTCAGGCCCTTGTGCTTTCCAGGGAAGTGCTTATTCTACTAAGCCATTTCCCCAGCCCGTTTTTTCTTCATGTGTAAGATCTACATTTATTCTTGACAGAAAGGTGCATTTATTCATGTAAAAAGTCTACATTTATTCAATACAGTCATATCATCTTCAGGAATGTGGTAATAACTCTGCAGACCCCAAATTCCTGAGCTTCTTGCAACTGCAGTTCCTGTACCACCACTGGTTCCCATCCCTCCTGTGCAAGGCTCTCCTTCCATGGCACTTCCTGTCCAAATTGCCTGCTTGTAGTGCATTGGCCACAGGACTGCCGCTGAGTCCATCCCATGACTTCTGCATGTGAGTCATGACCTCCTGCAGGCTGGCTTCACAAAGTTCCCATTCAACCAGGTGTTAACTGAGACAAGAGAAGAAATAAAAATGGTGACAGGTAATAATGACGATCAACATAAAAGCAATAAAACATTACAGGCACCAAAATCCAGAAACCAGTTCTTTACTTTACATGAGCTCAATGAATAATCCACTACAACACAAAATGTATTGAATTATTAAGATTCATATTAGAACCATGTCAGTTGGTGACCAAGTGTGCACATTATTCATGTGTTTTGTCTGTACTCTGATTGGTCATTCAGTAATAAGTCCCAAGTTCATCTTCACAAAGGCATTTATCTATTGTACAAAGGTGATTGCTTGGGTATTTACAAATACTCAGGTATACTTTATATTATCATTTGACTATTAATGTCCATAATATTATTTATACTTTATTACACATTAATATTTATTTATTATAATTTAGTTTATTTTGAAGAGTAAAAACAGAAGCAAAAATGAATAGAAAAAGGACAGAAACAGAGTAATATACAATAATGCATATGTAACAGATTCTCAAACCAGGAATAATTAACAATGGTTATTATATTATCTTTTTTTTAATCTTCAGATCTGTTGCTCAGATTAATAGATATAGTTATACAGATTAATAGATATAGTTATACAAGAGTGGGAAAATAATTGAATACTGGCTCTTGCTTTCAAGAAATCTTAAATTTTTTCCTAGCCTTTTTTATTTTAATTTAATTTAAAGATAGTATGATAATCGATTACACATTAGGAATAGAATACATTTAGAAGACAAAGATGAGAGGTGTTCTACCATGGGTTTTGTATTATACATTTCTGTCCTCGATATACTTGCTTAGATCCCTGATATCAGCATACAGAGTTAGTCAAGGTGAAAATTCTAAACATTATATTCATGAGTGAAATAAATCAGATGCATGTGTATAAATATCATATTGTATCCCTAGTGTAAACCTGAAAGAATAAATAAAACCTGAAATGTATCATGGACTTTTTTTTTTGCCAGTACTGGGGATTGATCTTAGGACCTTGCATTTGCCAGGAAGGCACTTATACTGAACTATTTCCCCAGCCCTGAAATGTAAAATACAATAAAACTGAAAGAAACTGAACTTAAGGATTAAGTTGAGAGAAAAAGAAGAAAAGACAGGAAAAAAGGACAGAGGGAAAACCATGCAAGTATATACACAGGACGGCTGAGATGATTGTACTCATAATCCCCATCAGGTTTTTTGAATATATATTAATATTATTGTTTTATAATTCAGTACATCAGTCATGTGGTGCGATGTCCTTCTGGTTGGTGATTTTAAAGGTTTATTTTGGGGTCAGGGCTTTGTATAGGTCAATACATTCTGTCAACTTGAAAAGGTTAGAAGTTTAAGTAAGCAGGGCCCTCACTTTGTAAACATCCTCAGCTGATGCAAGAGGAGGGCAGGGCCCTGGGAGGTGAGAGTAGCTGCCTACTACATAAAGGAGGAACCGGGGCTTGTTCCTTCCACATCCTGGTTCTCTTGCTACTTTTACTGTCTCCTTGCCTCTTGAAGTGTTGCCCCTGTGCCATGCCACACTGCCTAGGAGCCAGCTGCTTGTGCACCGAAACATTTCTTTCCTTCATTTGAGGTGTTGGATATTTTGTCTTAGACACAAGAGAAAACTAAGTATGACAGGCTTATGTTATGAACATGCTGGAAATTTATGCTAGGAACTGTTTTCCAGGTAGGCCTTATGTTTTGGGAAATACAGTGGTAGTGAGGGGTTCTGAGCATTAATTGCTTTTTTCTGTAAGATTGAAATGGAGGCAAATCCTAAATGTTTTCAAAAGGAAAATGACAACTGAAGTTTTGGAAGAGAGGAATACTATATGAAATTGAAGGGAGAAATAGTTTTAGTGGATTCTGTTGAGGCTACAATAATTAGGTTGAGTAAACACATATGGTGGACAGGGTGTTTTGGAACGCAAAACAAGCTAATACCAAGGGTAAGAGCCACCTCAGGATGCTATCATATAAGGTGGAAATGACAAAGATCCCAAAATATTTTTGTTTATAAACATGCTTAATCTTAGATAGGTTTCAATGACTTGGGTTTTGGGTGGGCCATAAAAATAAGTCATACTAAAGGAGGGCAGTGAGATAGCACAGCAGACTGAGCACCTGCTTAGGCAAGTGCTGGGACCAGGGATTGGTCCCTGGCACCACACGATGCACTGGACCGCCCCAGGCACACTGAGCTGACCACTGAGAGCAGGTACGGTGGTGCATGCCTATAATCCAAGTGCTGGGGAGGTTTAAAACATGAGTCCAAGCTGCATAGTGAGTCTTTGCACCAAATACATACTAAAAAATAAAACATTATAACAAAGGATATCTTGGACAGGGGCTTCAGGCCACATGTAAGAGTCTTACTAGTATGCTTCTAAATTTCATGCATGGATGCTACATCTTGGAAAATCAATTCCTGAAATTACTTTGTTTACAAGTAATACCTGAGTTGAGACTGTGGTATATTTTAAGAAAATATTTTATATGCATTATTATAAAATTTGGAGTATTAAGGAAAAAGCAATAAAAGTATTTTTCTATGGAAAGTAGTTAAGGAAATCTTCATTCATATGTATGAATTACTTTCATTACTTTTATAAAGTCTGCTCTAAATTCTGAAGTAGCAAAATTAAAAAAAATGTCTTTTTATGTATTTATTTATTTGGTACAGGATCTCACTATGCAGCTCAGACTTGTTGTGATCCTCCTGTCTCAGCTTCCCTAGTGCTGGAATTACAGGCGTGTGCCACCATGCCTGGTTTTGATGGTTGGCATGCACCTGGGTATGTGCAGCAAGGCAAGCATTTGCTGAGCTATCTACCCAGTGCTGGGAGTAGAAAAATATTCTAAAAAAGAAGTATTCATTAAATATTTAAAATTGTTACACAGAAAACATTTGATATTTCTTATTTTATTAAAACATATAAAAGATTATAAAAAGTGTTACATTTCTCTACAAGACAAGAATTGCCTTATCTTGATTTTTTGTGTGTCAGAACATTGTGCAAGACCATATCCGTAAGTCATATACTATTAGGGATGAATTATAAATTCCAGTAAGTATTTTGTTTTAGAGTTGTAAAAGCTTGTTATTCTCTGAAAAAGAAAGTTCAGAACTTTTCAGGCCAACTGTATTCCTCTGTATTCTTGTGTTTTACCAGTTTCAGAGATAGGCTATTAGGGGAATTAGCGAATTGATTTTAGTTGTAATTTAAAGCAGTCTATCAGATAGCTCTCCTGAGTACTAGTGTATCTGTCAAATTCTGAATTCTGACTTTCATTTGGCCAACTACAATCATCTAATTGTGATTTCAGCAACAAAGATTTGAGAGAAGGGAGGTTGGGAATGTTATTGAGTTGCGTTGATTAATTAGCTGGTTATATCTCTGTAGTTATAAACTCAAACAAGCAGATGAAACTTCTGCCTTTTAATGAAAAAGAAAAGTGAAGGCTAGAGGTAGAGATGGCTTCCATCCAAATATTTATAGATTTATTTAATCTTATTACTATGTTCTGTGGACTTATCTGTATGTTAAAATCGTAGAAGTTGACATAAGGAGCCAGATGAGTCCATGAAATGTTCAAAGAAATTATAGCATTAGAAGAGAGAGGATCAGGACAGAAGTTTAATTTTGACAAAATCAATTTATCTAAAATTTGAACAGAAAGGAAAACGTAGCCGGGCATGGTGGCGCATGCCTGTAATCCCAGCACTCGGGAGGCTGAGGCAGGAGGATTGTTGTGAGTTTGAGACCAGCCTGAGCTACAAAGTGAGTTTAAGGCCAGCCTGAACTGCATAGTGAGACCCTGTCTCAAAAAGACAAAAAAAAAAAAAAAAAAAAAAAAA
>PVKA01005640.1:0-80856 GCA_004027165.1 Ctenomys sociabilis | reverse complement strand
AGTTCAGTCCCTGGTTCCACGGGGAAAGAAAAAAAAAAAAAAAAAAAAAAGTGGTAGGTGATTTTTCTCTGTGGAATCCAACCAGATTGCTTTTTTTTTTCTTAAATATTTGTAAAAGTTCACTATATAGTTTTTGGATAATGCGTTCATCAGTTCAAGCTGCAACAGGCAGCCCTTTTCAATTTGTTAGGTAATCATTTAACCTCTTTAGTGTGGGCCACGATTAGAAAATTTAATTTTAATATGATCAAATTTATCAAGTTCTGAATTTATGTCCCAAATCACAAATATTTTCATACAGTTTCTTCTAAGAGTTTATATATTTCTCTTTCCATTCTAAGTCTGTTCATCACATAGTTCAAGCTTTTTATTTACACCTTTAAAAAATAAGGTGGAGCAAACTGTACATAGCGCAGGGTTAGGAGTGAGCACGCGCTGCAGGTGAGGGGGTGCGAGCTGGCGGCGTGCTACCTGTCTTTCTGGCTCTCAGGGCTCCGAGGACAGCAGTGGCAGCCGTTTCTCCCAGGACGTTGTTCCCGAGGTCGATTTCCCTGACATGGGCAGAGTGTGCAATCAGGCTGTCCAAGGAAAGGGGAAAGACAGAACGGCACTGTTCCCAGCATAGTTACTCAAAGAAATTCAGTTCAGTCATTCCGGAGAATAATCTTGCTTAGGTCCTTTCTGTTCCCCTTGCCCTTCCTCCCGGGGCACTGATTCAATTTGAGACTAGGTATCCTGAGCGCAGTTTTTCCCAGCTTATCTTCCTTCCTTGGCTAAGTTGGTAACACACAGATTTTATTTGCCTTAAATGCTCCATTCATTTATTGAAGGATGTGAAGTGATATGGGCAGGATTTCTCAGTTATTTCCATTTTATACACCAGGAAAACGTCAAAACATTTGGAGGGACTGGCGGGAACTGACTTTTAGTTGGTCAAACAAATAACACCTCGCACCTAGGAACACTAGAAGCAAACGTGTATATTTCTCCATACAATTAAGATAGGCGTAGTCTCAAGATGCTTCATAAATCAGTTAAGTTCAGCTCTGTGAAAAAGCACCCTCTTTGTCTAATTTCTTTGAGAACTACATGGCCTAGCACTGCTCTCCCAGCTGATTTTTGTGGCTTTTTGGTATCATCAGGACAAAATCCTGAAATACTGAAAACAATGAAAAGGAGTTAAAATCACCACACCACCACTCAGCAGCACAAACTCACCACATTTGGCAGCCAGCATGAAGCAGAAAGATACAACTCAACCAGAAGGAAAAAAAAAAAAACGATCAAAGCATTCAGCACCACAAAGATGGGGCTAGCCAAATAGCTCAGCAGATTAAAGTGCCTGCAAGCAGGGGCAGGGCCCCCGGTTTGATCCTTGCTGTAGGTGATTGAGACTGGGTTGATTGAGACTGGTGTGGTGGTAGCGAGCCTGATATCCCAGCACTTGGGAGACTGTAAACAGGCAGATCACTATGAGTTCAATCCAGTAGTGAGAGCCTGAATACCCTGTAGACCCTTCCCTAAAAAAAAAAAAAAATACAGAAAAAAAATAAAAATTCAGAATGAAGACAGCTATATCTTGTTAATATTATTATTAATTTTTTTTTTTTTTTGGTGGAACCAGGGATTGTACTCAGGCCTTTGCACTTTGTTAGGCAAGTGCTTATTCTACTGAGCTATCTCCCAGCCCCTTATTAATATTAATTTTAAAGAAGCTGTAGTGGTTATAGTAACATCAATCAGTATAAAAACCATCAGTCAAAGTAGATTTTTGTAGCAGGGAATATTACCAGAGTTAAATCACAATTTTGCCCTCCCTCAATAATTTTTTTTTTTTTTGTTAAGGGTCTCATTACACAGCTGGAACTTGTACTGATCCTCCTGTTTTCAGCCTCCCCAGTGCTGGAATTACAGGTGCATCACCACATCCAGACTCAGTCCCCAGGGGCAGGGCCAGTGTGGCATGTGGTGCCAGGGATTGAACTGTAATCACTGTGCTTGCCTAAGGAGGCGCTTAGTCCATTGAGCTATTTTGCCATCCCTGCCCTCAATAATTGAAAGAACAAATAAACAGAAAATCTGTAAAAACACAGAAGACTTGAACAATATCACCAACTACCTTGACCTAGTTGACATTTATGGACCATCCCATCCAATAACATCAAACTACATATTCTTAGCTGGGCACCTGGCATATGCCAGTAATCCCTGTACTTCAGGGACTGAGGTAGGAAGACTACTGTTCAAAGTTCAAGGCCAGCCTGGGCTACACACAGAGTTCAAGGCCAGAATGAACTATAGAGAGACACTTGTCCTTGCAAACCTAAAAAAAGAGAACACATCCTGAGTGCAATTTACCAAGATAAATTGGATCCAAGTCATAAAACATGCATGTTCTCCAATCCACAAAAATTTAATTAGGAACTAATGAAAGTATCTATGAAATGGAACCTGGACATACTAGTACATGCCTATAACCCCAGCACTCAGGAGGCTGAGGTAGGAAGATTTTAAGTTCTAGGTGAGTCTGGGCTGTACAGAGAGCTCCAGGCAAGCATGACAGAGCAAGACCTTGGCTAAAATTTTTTTCTTAAAAATAGATGTGTGAAATAAACAAACAACAGATACAGGGAAACTAAATAGCATCCTGTTAAGTAACCCACAAGTTAAGGAACATTGAGAGAGAAATTAGAAAATAGTTTGAACATAAGGAAAATGAAAATGCAACATAAAAATTTATGGGATTCAATGAGAGCAGTAGCTAGTGTAAATGTAATAATTGATTTTTTTTTTTTTTTTGTCTTTTTGAGACAGGGTTTCCCTATGCAGTTCAGACTGGCCTTGAGCTCACTTTGTAGCCCAGGCTGGCCTCGAACTTGCAGCAATCCTCCTGCCTCAGCCTCCTGAGTGCTGGGATTATAGGTGTGCACCACCATACCCAGCTAATGTAGTAATTTATATGAGAAAAATAGAAAGGATTAAAATCCATAATTTAAGACTTTACCTTAATAGCCTAAAACAAAAAGCTCTGTGTAACCCAAGGTAAGCAGAACAAAGGGAATAACAAAGAGATGAAACAAATGAAATTGAAAACAGACACAGTAGAGAAAACCAAGAGCTAGTTATTTAAGGAGATCGATAAAACTGATACATTTTAAGCAGGGTGTGAGATAGCATACGCCTGTAATCCTAGTGCTCTGGGAGGCTGAGGCAGGAAGATTTAAGTTGGAGCACAGTATGGAAATTTCACTTTAATGAGACCCTGTTTCAAAAAAAGGGTTGGGGAATATAGCTAAGTGTGAAGGCCCTGGGTTGAACCCTTAGTGTGGAAGTAGTAAAGTACATTAGGGAAGGAATCTTTTTTCTAGTTAATTGCTGTTCATCATGCCCTCAAGTCTCACTGTGTGGCGGGGTGCCTCAGTGTCACCCCGAGGCGCTGCAAGTGTCCCTATCCGCAGGACTTCCAGTTGCCCTGTCCACCAGCAAGTTCTCCCAGGGAGTTCTCCTAACTTACTGGAAGAACTTGGCTGCAGACTCTGGCTCTGTAGCACTGGAGCGGGAGGTGCCTGCCTAAGGTGATCCGGACAAGCAGGGCTACAAAACACTCTGTTTCTTAGAAGCTTCAGTCTAGACTTTAAGGGAGGAAACCCTGGACGTCACCCCTGCTGTCCTGGCCCAGCTCCCAACTTCAGCTAGTGTAGTCATCGAGACCCTGCTATGAGTCACACTGAATGGTGGTCATGTCAGGTACCAAGACTAAAAGGGCTCAAGTGCCTTCATCTCAGAGCCAATGAGCTCCACGGGAAACCCCCCAAATGTGAGATCCCTGCACCCCTGGCTCAGCACAGGTGCTGCTGAGTACAGCGCATGCCCACGTGGTTCAATTCAAAGCACTGCGTTTTGGAAAATGAATGAACACAACCTCTTACTTTGCTACTTACCTCGTCAGCATCCGGGTGAATTCCACCAAGCTTCCTTCTTCCCCCTTGCCATCTATGCTGTTATCTGCCAAGTGCAGCTTTGCCACCCAGGGACCAGGTTCAGCCAAATGCTTCCTCTTCTGGATTTCTGCAAGAAGAAAAGGAATATTTTGTTATTTTCAGACAGTGGTTTTTCATTTATTACCTGGTAGCTAAACTGATTTTGTTTTTAAAATTTTCACTTCTTGGACTTACATCAGGAGAGTCATTCTGTAACATAGTCAAGAGAATATATGTGTGATCTTTAAAGTTCTTCATTCTCCACAGTAGGAGTCCCAAGCTACTTTACATGAAAGGAAACTGAAGCTTAGATTTAGACACCTTTAGTCTCATTAAAGAAGAAAACTGATGTCTCCAGAAAATCCTTGGTAGAAGATGAACGAGCTGTCAGTTGTTCTGGGGATGTGATAGCCCTTATAAAGGAATGTGGATGTTACAAAGAGATTTAGCTTTTTAAAGGAATCTGGAAAATTTTTCTGTTTTTGTTTTTAAACTGTAGAAGAAAAAGGTATGGAGGAGAAAAGGTCACCGTGCCTTTCTGATTCATGACGCAGGTCAGAAGTCCTGGGTCAGCTTCACCTCATCAGTCTATGCAGATTTTGAAAAGTTCATTGCCTCCCTGGCAAGCACAAGGGCCTGAGTTCAATGCCTGGTTCCACCAAAAAAAAAAAAAAAAAAAAAAAAAAAAAAGAAAGAAAAAGCAAAAGAAAAAAATTTCATTGCTGGTGCTATGGACTGATATCACGCTTGTGTTTAGTTTGTACTATTTCAAGCTTAGGAGCTTGGTAAATGAAGAAACAAAAGGGATGGAGGAAGAGAAACAGCAGTGAGCATGACATGGGTTCACCTGCTAAATCAGTGTGTGCACAGGCATGCCCAGATTACATGCACCCCTTTATCTCTAGCTAAGTATTGCAACCTGGGGATCTGCTGTGAAGCTAGGGAAGAGGGCCGGGGAGATGGCTCAGTAGAATAAGCACTTGCCTGGCAAAAGCAAGGGCCTGAGTTCAATCCCCAGTTCTGCAAAAAACAAAAAAAAAAAAAACCAAAAAACCCTAGGGGGTTTGATCCCAAACCTGCAGTGCCAGCCCCTCCCCCAAGGCACGCTGAGATGGCAGTTGAGAGTGGGCGTGGTGCCGCCCACCTGTAATCCCAGCTCTTGGGAGGCTGTAAACAGGAGGATTGCTACGAGTCCGATCTACTTACCTAAAATACAGAAAAAACAACAACAACAACAACAAAAAAAAAAACAAAAAACCAAATTACAACCTAAAGACATAGTTCACATTTTAAAAAGTTTATTACAACAATCATATTTTCATTAATCTCCCTCCGGGGCTCCCCACCTTGCTTTATACACACTTATCCTATCATTTTTGTGACTCCCTGAAGCAGTTCTGAAAGTCCTCTTTTGGGGTGTCTTTAGTTGTGCTGCCGTGGCTCCCTCCATCCCTTGAATTAGGTCAAAACGTTTACCTTTCAGGTCATTTTGACTTAGGGAGGAGCCAGAAGTTGTAAGGTGTCAGATCTGCTGAAAAAGTGCGTGAGGAGACACCATATGTCTTTATGAGCCTGCTTTCCATTGGATGGCACTTGACAGTGGTGCTAACCATATCCTTTATCTTACCTCATAAAGACACTAATGAAAGAGGACTTCCAGAGCTGCTTCAGACAGTGGCAAGAACTATGGGATAAGTGTGTCAGGATACCACGGGGAGCATTCTGAGAGGGTTACCGGCAATGTTTCTTTCACGGCAATACATTTGTATTAAATTATTTTTTCTGGTACGTTTTAAAAAAACATTCACTGTATATTTTGATCACCCTGGAATCATATAGGCATCTAAGGCCATTATAAAGGTCATTAAGGCTGGGGAGATACCTTGGTGGTCTAAGCACCTGCCTGGCAAACACAAGGACCCGGGTTTGATCCCCATGACCGTATGCCATACCAGCCACTGAAACCAGGCATGGTGGCGCATGCCTGTAATCCTAGGGCTGGGAAGGCTGAGACAGGAGGATCACTAGGAGTCCAAGCTGCATAGTAACAATGCAGTGGTTCCCTGAAAGTCGCTTAATTGCTCTGAACCTGAATTTCCTCATTGGTAAACAGAGATAATAAAGCATTGAGGACTGAATAGAAAGCACCATGAAATGACAATTGTCTGGGCCCACAGTACTGAGTCAATGTGAATGTCTTGCCTCTTGGTGTCCTTTCTTTATTTTATGGGTCCCTGAATCAAAGAGCACAACCTAGTGGATTAACCCCTGGGCATGGTGTCCTTCCTGTGGCGCAGATCCCTGAGGAGCAGCTCTGTCCCCAGCAAGCCTTCCTGGAGCCCCCAGATCTACTGTGGGATTCTGACCTGGGCTTGCTCCCTTCTCCCCGACTTCCCTTGAATCTAAGGCCTTTCTCAGGCTCCAGCACGTCACACCTCTGGGCTCTACTTGCATCACCCTGCTCTCGGCTCTCTGCTTTTCTTCTCTGGCCTGAATTAGAGTAAAACCCTTCTAATGAATCTCCATTCTCCAGATATTCTGCCTGCACATTCTTCAAAGCTGTCTTTGCACACAGGACAAAGCCAATTCCTTGGCAGTGCTTGTAGCTTTGAGCTATGTGGCCCACTGGCCACCCTCCAGCTACTCCCAAAGTGACCACTACACAGTGCATGTCCTGATTCCCATGTGTCTAACATTCCATCGGGGTACTTTCGTCCTCTGCAGTCCCCTCTGCTTCCAACCCCCTGTCTTGCCAGCTGAGAAACTTCCCATTTCCTCCAGCATACTCCATGTGGGCCTGTATCCAAAGGTCAAGGGTCAATTTTCCTGGGCTCAGCATTACTCCAGGGAGATTCCTCACCTGTCTCTCCTGGTTGCCCCCATAACAGGAGGGCACCACACATTCTGGTACCACACATGACAGCCCCCAGTTCTGCTATACCACCACTGCTTGCTTATCTCTTGATGCCACACCCTCACGGGACCTTCTTGTGGTAGATTTTAACTTGTTAAAAATAACTTCTTTCCATTGATGACATGTGTAATTTCCTGTGTAATTCCCAGTTTCATAAACCAGAACACAAACTCCATTTGCTTGATTACAGGACTCCAGAAAGCACAATGTAATTAGAATTGGACGAGTCACACCTTGGGTCTCAGACTCTGTGTGTGCAGGTTGCCACTATTCAATCCTAGGATGAAGCCCTGAGTAAAAACATTTTGGGATTATAATCAGCAACTCTCTGTTTTGGAAACAATAAGGCTGTTTTGAAGATTGCATCTTGCACTTTTGAACTTGGCCCTTGCATTCTTCTACTGGTGATGGCAGCATTTATGTGGATTGTAGCCTTGAGATAAGCAAAAATGCCTTGTTTGGAGGGTGAATTTGCCACTTGGGCAGTCTGGTACTGTCGTAAAGGCTTCAAACTTACAGAAGGACCATTTAATGGTTGGATAGTTTGCCCTTTATGTGTCTAAGCTGCCTCCTGACTCTTGGGTTTTGAGTCCTCCAGAATGAAAACAGCTTAGAATTGTGAGGTTGGGCAAGGCCTAGAGCGGGCCCAGCTGACTCCTCGATTCCCAATGGTTCTTTTAGGAATTAGGGGAGCTTGATGTGACACAAGAGGCCTGGCTGGAATAGGGTGCAGGAAAACCTCTTTATCTGTAGATGGCTCTCAGCGGCTCTGATAGCCTTTTGCCATCTTCTCTTTCTGGACCTTATAGGTTTGTGACTGGGCATGAACCAAGTTGGACACCATCTGTTTGAGGATGGATCAGCCTCAGGCCCAGGATTCCCCTGATCCTGTGTCTCTGTGGTACCAACAGCCATGGGTGCAGAGCTAAGTCCACCTGACTCTGTTTGATTTTTTTTCAGAACTGGGGATTGAACTCAGGCCCTTGCTCTTGCCGGGAAGTGCTTATTCCACTGAGCCATCTCCCCAGCTCTTCCACCTGACTCTGGATGCAGAAGTACAGAAGTGAGCCAAGGCCTGTCTGTTCCGGAGTTTCATGCCAGGAAAGAGACACCTCTACCTGCCTGTACCCTCTAATTTTCTTCTCTGAGCAGAATAGATCCAGAGTGGGCAATCATTTTGGGAAATCTAGAACAGTAGTCCTTGAGGTGTGGTCCCTGGAAATGCACACTGCACCCCCAAGTGGGCATCTCTGGCCCTGCCTCAAGCCCACTGGCTCAGGATCCTGGGATTGGGTTGCCTGGCGGTCTATGCTTTAAGGAGTCCCCAGATTCCTCAGAAGCTGCTCGAGTTGAAAAGCACTGGGCTAAGGATTCTTCATGCTCACGGGGCCTCTGAGGCAGGACACAGGTGTCTAAAGCCTCCAATAGAATGTTGTGCTTTTTCTATCAATTTATAAATACCCGCTCCATGTAAAGTGGCCAAGTTTTTGGAATTATTACTACAAATAAGAGGAGTAATGAGGGGTCAGGGTTGTGAATGGGGTTCTGGTTTTTCTTAGTTACTCTTTTGTCATTGCTGGGACAAATACCTGACACTCAAAATGAAGGAAGAAGAGGTTTATTTAGTTCACAGTTACTGGAGGTTCCAGTCCATACTCAGCTGGCTTCAAGGCAGAGCAGCACAAGGCAGAGAACAACCTTTCGTGGGGGCAGCAAAGAGCAAGAGCAGAATGAGGGTAGCAGCGGAAGCAGCAGCTTCTCTTTCCTCCTTACATTGAAATGCAAATTTCCTGCCCAGGGCAGGTGCAGCGTCCACACCCACAAAAATCAATCACAAACTCCAGAAGCCTCCCCATGAGGCTTTGGGGGGACCACTAGACACAAACCGTAACACGGTTCATGCAGTATGGTGGGTACAACTTTCCAAGCAGTGGGCCAGAAACCTCCCATTCGCCAAAGAGCAGCTTGGCTGGTTCCAGTTAGGGCCAAATGGAAGCCATCTGGACTCCTCGCCTGGAGCATGATGTAAATCAGCTCAATCTGACCCTTGCTTTGGGACAAGTAGAACTCTTCTTCCCCAGACCAAATTCTCCCTCAAACATCTTATGATTGCAGAAGCAGTTGTCCAACATGAGAAGTATTTAAAAATTTGTCTTGTAAACCTCTGGAAATATAAAAAGTAAACGGGGAACAAAAGCCATTCACAGCTCCTGTTTGTCTACTGGGTGAAATCCAACCCCCTGGCCTGGCACACAAGGTCTCCTTACTGCAGCTTTTCTGCCCACATCCTCTTTTTCTAGTTAAACCCAGCAGCTCCTGGCTTAGACTCTTAAGCCCTTCCCTTCCTCAGTTAAGCGGTTTCTTTCTGCATCATATCAGCTTCCTCATTACACCTTCTGCCCAGTTGTACCCCTAACGGAGAATGCCCACCTCTGAATTTCAAAAACCTGCCAGCACCACCCAGTGGGAAGCAGCAGAGACAGGCTCTGATAAACTTACTCACTTTACGTTTTCATTTGGCTCTTTAGAGCAAAAAAATTTGCAATTTTTTAATTCTATGCTATTTCAAGGATACGGAAAGAGTGCACATGAACAGATTAGAACTGGAGCAGATGCAGGGGCTGGGAGTTCAATCCCCAGGCCTGCCCTGCTGAAACCACCTCCAGGGGATGCTGAGACAGCAATTGAGATGGGGGACCTGGTGGTGCGATTGTAATCCCAGCTCTTGGGAGGCTGTAAACAGGAGAATTACTGTGAGTCCGATCTACTCAGTGAGACCCTGTAGACCCTGTCATACCTTTAAAAAAAAAAAAAAAGATTAGAATTGGAGAAGGGAGAAGGGAAAGCCGAGTGACAAGTTTCAGTGGATGATCATTGCTCCTACCCCCAAAAGAAAAACAAATGGTCTACCTAAAACAAGCGTGGTGTAAGGTAGCCTAGCTTCCCTGAGGAGTTCCCTG
Source organism: Ctenomys sociabilis (assembly GCA_004027165.1). Classification (NCBI taxonomy): domain Eukaryota; kingdom Metazoa; phylum Chordata; class Mammalia; order Rodentia; family Ctenomyidae; genus Ctenomys; species Ctenomys sociabilis. The sequence continues at coordinate 71,002 of PVKA01005640.1, read as the reverse complement.
AAGGCTGCATTCTAGCCAAACTCAGTGACAATCTCATGTCTTGGCTTCAGACTTGCAGTGCGGGGACGCTCGACCAATGACCCCAAGAGCACAAAGCCTTCATTTGGCAGGACAGGATGCTGAGACCCAGGCCCTAGTGGACGTGTCAGGAATAGGACTGTGGCCCCAGACATCTAGTTAGGACCTTTGACCTACTGGGCAGCTTCTCACTTAGTTTTGTAACCCTGCTCAGAGGCTACGGAGTTGTGAGTTCTTAAAATTCCTTCAAAATCCCTCAGTTTCTGACTGTAAATAACAGTTAGGGTAGAGGCTCCCAGCTGAATTTCCAAGGTCCGGTGAGGTGTCCACCACAGAGCTGTGCCCAGGTGATGCCAGGCTTCCTGATTCCTTTCGTGGAATGTTGAGTGTGTCCAGGATTAACCTCCGGTGGATGTGATGATGTCATGCATTCTTGGGTGGTTTGTCAGACATCATAAGACAGTGAAGTTTCCTTTTTTTTTTTTTTTAACCTCTCCTTGAGTTTTTCTCTGTGGGCCAACTACCCAGGAGGAGGAACACATGGCTCAAGAAAGGGGAAGTGAGCCGGGCGTGGTGGCGCAGGCCTGTAATCCCAGCACTCGAGAGGCTGAGGCAGGAGGATTGTTGTGAGTTCAAGGCTAGCCTGAGCTACAAAGTGAGCTTAAGGCCAGCCTGAATTGCATAGTGAGACCCTGTCTCAAAAAGACAAAAAAAAAAAAAAAAAAAGAAAAGAAAAAGAAAGGGGAAGTGAGTTAAAAGATGAAGGGAACCGAAGGAATGGCTAGAATGGACCGCAATAAGCAATACCTTTTTTTCTTTTTTTCTTCCCTGAAGTAGTTATCACTGTGGCAGCTTGAGATGATTTTGCATTTTGGCTCAAAGTGGAACTTCCCTTCTGGATGGCTGGTTGGAAAAAAAAAAAAGAAAGAAAAAAGAATAGTAACCTGTTCCCAGAGGGACAGCGAGCTTTGGACAGCTTTGGCGTTTCTCACAAGGCAGAACTGGCTGAACTGCTGTAGCGACCGCTTCAGCCCAGCCAGCGCTGTTGCATTTCTCTGCTCTTGGGGTGAACAGGTAATGGGGCCTAAGTCAGCATCTTGCCAGGGCTCGTGTTAATGCTCCCTTAAATGCACAGTAGTCTTTGATAAAAGGAGCTCTGCAGTCCTGGGATTAGTAAGAACCTAACAAGGGGATGTACTGGGGGGCGGGGGTCTTTTAAGCCCTTACCCTTTTGGAGTCATTTCAGACTCTTCCTTTCTCTGGTACCCCACATCCAGTGCATGGGAACCAGTGAAGTGCAGCTTCCGACCCCGACCCCTCCCACCACCTCCCGGCTACTCACACCTGTCCTCCCCCCAACTGTGGACAGCAGCACCTGGCAGGTCCCCTGCCTTCCTTTCCTGGACTCCCACACTCCCTGCATAATTAAAAAAGCGCTGCCTTTTCCTCACCATTGTCACCTTCTAAAAATCCGGAGCATGTGTACATTGATCACACCTTTTAAAAACAGCCCCAACCAGCTACACGCACACACACCCCCCCACCACCCAGGTCACACTTGCACACTCGGGTGTGTGTACTCCCTGCTCCTCCCTGGGACAGAGACCTTGTTTTGTATCCCAAGCAACTAGAAGAGAATGTGGTGTCTACTGAGGGCACACACGCTTGTACAGCGCACAGAGAAGAAAGAAAGGCACATCGCTACTCAGAAGGCTTTTGTACTTTTTGGAATGCATAATTACCAAAATAAACCTGCTGCTGAGTGGTGGTGCGCGCCTATTGTCCCAGCGACTCTGGAGACTGAGGCAGAAGGATCATGAGTTCTAGACCAGGCTAAGCAAATTAGTGAGAGTCCGTCTCAACTAAAACATAATTAAAAAGTGTTGGGGATGTAGCTCAGCTGTAGAGTGCTTACGTAGTGTCCGCCAAACTGTGGGATTGAAAAACAAAACAACACAATATTTGCCATTGGGTTGTGAGTCATTTGGGCCCCCTGGGTTGTCAGCAGCATGAATCCATCACACTTGACTGCTGCTTGAAGATAAAGTTACTGCAAGCCCTGAGAGAGTAGCTCACAGGACTGCTGGGAGAGCCAACGTGCGGGCTCTATAAAGCAGTCCTCCCAAACATTTTTGTGAATGGGAATGCAGCTCGGTAGTGGAGCACTTGCCCTGGGTTCCACAATCAATGCTAAACAAGCAAAAAAATTGTTCTTATAACATCCTGAAGGACTATTAAAAATCTTCTTATACCATATTATGCATTTTTTGATTTCTTTTATTGTACTGTTTGTGGTACTGGGGATTGAACCCAGACCTTCAGGCTGAGCTACATTCCAAGCCCTTTTTAAATTTTAAGACAGGCTCTTGCCACGTCTCTGAACTGCCCCTGGTGGGCTTGAACCCGTGACCCTCCCGCCTCAGCTGTAGAGTGCTGCACAACAGGTTCATGTCAGCATGCTCAGCTACTATTTAAATTTTTCATTATAAGCTTTTAAATTTCAAAACATAAAATTTTTGCCATATGGCAAATGTTGATATTCAAAAATAAAATCTTTTCTTTTTCTTTACTGGATTAAGTGGAACCTTAACTCCAAGCAAAATAACATAAAACACAAGCAGACTCTTCTATAGCAATTAAAAAATTTACATTATTCTCTTTTCTTCTTGTGCTTTTATTTGTATTTCCATTCCGTCTATTCCATAGAATTTTATACTTTAAAGTCTTAGCCAGGATGGTGGTGCAGGCCTGCGATCTCAGTAGTATTCTGGAAGGCTGACGCAGGAACAGCACAGGTTTGTGTCTTGCCTGGGCAACCTAGCAAGTGCTTGTCTCCAAAAACATCGTCTATCTATCTGTCTGTCTGTCTATCTATCTACTTATCTCTATTGATTGATCAATTGATTGATCTGTATGTACCTATCTCAATCTATCTCTATGTTTATTTATTATCTATTTATCTCTATTTATATCTCTATCTCTATTTATATTTATTTATATCTATTTACCTCTACCAAGCTCTTTGTCTGTCTGTCTGTCTATGCAGTATACTCAGCATGTAGATTTTATTATTTATTCATGATTTTTCCCCCATCACTTCTCTTTTCCAGTTATGGTTCAGTGTGGAAAAAAAAAAAAACAAAAACAACTCCTACTTCTATATTGGTTTATGGCTTGGTCAAGAAATTTTTTTCCTGGTGGTGTATAGACAGAAATTTCCAAAGACATTGCATATGTCCATTCATCATTTTTGCTTTCCTGTTTCTACTAAGAAAAATATTAGATAAGATGTTTTTCTTCATCCTGGTTTTCTAACTTGCTTCTGATGATTGAATCCAGCAAAGCACAGCAGAGGTAAGCCTACAAGAGCCCACAGCAAAACTCTCTTGCGTTTTTCCTTCTTTCATGATAACTTCATGTGCTTCTTTAGTCCCTTTAACATAAGTTCAGAGTTTCACTGACTCCTGTCATGGCAAAAGGATTTGCAAGATGCATCAGTGAAAGAGGTGTGAGAAAGGCTTAGCAGAGGGGGACGAAGGATGCGCTCAAGAGCTGGGTGTGGGTGCTCAGAGACAAGGCGCAAGAAAAAGAAATTTTGAACACTGGGGATATAGCTCAGTCTGAAGGCCCTTGGTTCAATCAGTAGTACTACCGAAGAAGAAAGAAAAGAAGGAAGGAAGGAAGAAGGAAAAGAAATAAGAAGCAAAGAAGAAACAAAGGAAGAAAGAGCTCTTTTATGGATCATTTGGTAGGGTTTATCTGTAATAGAAAGGCAACACGTACAGCTACATAAATTTGAAAAATTTTTTGGGGGCCTTGGAGATGGCTCAGTGAAATAAGTGCTTCCCTGGCAAGTGCAAGGGCCTGAGTTCAATCCCTGGCTCTGCCAAAAAAAAAAAAAAAAAAAAAAAAAAAAAAAAAATTCTTGGGATCATAAGTCTCTCATGAATTAAAAGTTTCTTCTGAAGTTAACAGTCTACTTTTACAACACTATGTAGCAATACATGTGTGTTTTACATATTTTGATGAATTCTAATTAAATACAACAATACAATTTCATTGGCTGCATCCCTCAATGAGGTGGATGACGGTCTTTCATCTGTTTTTACAGTAAATTCTCACATTCACGGGGGACTATTGCTGTTGGAGTGCATCATTATCCTTCTATTTTTGGTAGTCATACTTGTAAGTCCTGAGAAATCTTACCACACAGGATGGAAGCGGGATAGGGCTGCCAGATTTAACTTCTCCTGCACCGCTCACCCCACCCCACCCCAACAGGAAACCCAGGTCAATTTAAATGTTAGAAAAACAAAGGGTGATTATTCTAGTATGTGGATAGCCTAACATTGCATGGGACGTATCTAAAATAAATTACTTGTTTTCAATTGAGTAAAGCATTAAAGGAGTTTTATGGTAGCAGCCGCAATGCAATTCTTTGAATTTTTTGATTGTATGCTAAAAAAATCACACATCAGTCTAAATACAGAGAGAGAGAGAGAGAGAGAGAGAGAGAGAGAGAGAGAGAGAGAGAGGATTTTCAATAACCTGTCAGCTGATAATTTGACTAGGACCCCTTCAGTTTTGTTTAAAGCAAAAATTGGAAACCATGTGATATGTAATAATGGTTCATCACTCAATTAAAGAGTCATTCACTTTTGTAACATTTGCAATAGTATTTTGAATGGTGATAGGTCAGGATATAAAGTTTCTCAGGCACCTTGCCCCAAACACTCCCTGTTGGTTTCCCACTCTGCCCCCAACCACTCTCCCCTTTGGCCCCACGTAGACCCAAACCCAAAACCGCAGATCAGGTCTGCCTGACTTTGACCTGGGCAAGCGTCCGTGAAACTCTCCTTTGTTAACATTAAAGGTCCCCCACAGACCAGGTAGCCCTGCCAAGAAGATTAGCTCTCCCTCAGCTGTTCCAGCCTGTGATCACCCTCCCTAAAAGATCTTATAAAGTCTCTTGGCCAGGGAGATGGCTCAGTAGAATAAGTGCTTCCCTGGCAAGCACAAGGGCATCCCTGTTCTGAAAAAAAAAAAAAAAAGTCTCCCTTTATTTGCTGCTGTGTTGGCCAACTAGACAGCCCGCCTGCTTGCTCTCCCCAATAAGTCTTCTACTCTCACCAGAATGCCCGGTCTGGTTGATTGCATGGGTTCATACCTAACAAATGGCCTCCTTCGTTTTGCACCCCACGGCCAGATAACTTGCTGAGATGCTGAATGGGAGAGAGCTGTGCCTTTTCCTGACAAGTAAAATGAAAATAGTTGTGACCAAGGATATTTTAATTCCAGGAACAGTGTCCAGCCGAGGCTCCTCAGAAGCCCTCTAACACACTCCTAGGAAGTACCTGCGCACCTTCATCCCAAGAGCAGGGTCAGGCAAGGGCGGGACTCCAGAGAGTTCCAGGATCTGACAGGAGCCACATGTTAAGGTGGCAGAAGTCCATCTTGGACCTCGACTGAGCCCCTGTTGCTGTTGTGACAAACGGCCACAAACAGTGGTTTACAGTGCTGGAGGTTGGAAGTCTGGGTCGGACTTCCAGGCGGAAGTCAAGGTCTCCACAGAACTACCTTCCTTTGGGAGGCTGGGGGTGGGGGTGGGGAGTAGTGTCTGCGTCTTTTCCAGCTTCTGCAGTCCTCCTACATTCCCTTGCTCCTCCCTCACACCACTCCAGCCTCCGCTCCCACTGTCACATTGTTCTGGGCAACTAAATTAGATAAACTATTATAAGCAGGCAGACAGTGCTAGACCCTCAAAAGAGGCAGTGCAGAAGACAAGATGCCTTGCAAATGTGGGAGAGATGGGTGCCTCCACTGTGTGAGCTAGGCCTCGAGACAAAGGCTGAAACAAATGCACTTACACACTACCTTAAGGATAAACATCAGGGACTGGTATTCTAAATTGGTATCTAGGACCCTGAGGAAGCCAGGAAGAGCCACTAATACAGGAAAAGCCCATGTTCTATATTCATGCCGTCTTGCTACATGACTTGTTTCCCTATTTGATCCTGACATAATCAGTTTTACCTGAGCAATTGTACTCATGATGTTATTGGTTGACCATAGTTTTGTCCCACTGATACAGGGAAAAACACTCATCTCAGGTAGGTGACCGCCAAATAATATAGAGAACCTCCAAATGACATAGGGAAAAATGATATCTTGACGTGACCTGGACGAGTTTGTGTTCTCTAAAACTGAAGAATGAACTTTAGGAACAAACAGAGGTTATAATCAGAATAGATTTATTGAGGGAAAGAAAGCTCCTGTCCAAGAGAGGGACAAGAGGGGGGCCTGAGCGGATAGTTCCTCGGGAAGGTGTCTCTTCCAGGGACTTTTATAGTGTAGAAAATAAAAACTCGCTCAAGTGGATGCGGGGTGGGACAAAACTACAGTCAACCAATGGTACTACAAGCACCATTGCTCAGGTAAAATTGATTAGGCCCAGATGGGGACCTAATGGGGTAACGAGTCACGTAGTAAGTGGTATGAATTATAAAACAGGACCTTATCTGGTGGCCTTCAGACAATGATTCTTCCTGAGTAATGATCAATCCTGGATTTGTTTGGTCTTTAGGTCTGGCTCACAGCAGGAGCATGCGTCCTCCCACAGCTGTAAGGTGTTTGGTCTTTGTTGTCTCCTTCAAGGGCCTGACCCTGTCTGACTGACTGCCTATAGTATTTCTATCTAACTTGCTGCCTGCAACACCACCTCATTCCCACCTTATGATTTCCCATTTTGACCATCTTGGACCTGCTTCACATTGAGAATTTGCTCTATAAAAGGCAGATCCTTTGCAATCCATTTGGGACCTCTCTCTTGGAGAGGTTTTTCTTTCCCCAATACATATATTTTTCTTTTAACCTCCATTGTTCCTAAACTTCATCCTTCAATTTTAGAGAACACAAATTCACAGCAGACATCTAGCAGGTTGGGAGTTCCTTTCTCTGGCACCAGCATCTCCCCTGTGCCCCTGACCTTCCGGCCACCACTGACAGAGTCTTGGACTGGAGATTGTGGCGCACAGTGCCTGCGTTTCCAGCACTCTGGAAGGATGAGCAAGAGGATTCCAAGTATAAGCCCAGTCTGCGCAGTTTAGCAAGATCCTTTCTCAAAATTAAAATTAAAAAAAAAAAAAAAAGAAAGAAAACAAGGAAAAGAGAGAGAGAGGAAGAGGGTTAGGCTACAATTCAGAGTGAAGGCCCTATATATGATAGATGGATAGATAGATAAGATTCTTGTGATTATACTGAATTTGCTCAGCTAATCTAAGATCATCTCTTTATTTTAAAATCTTGAATGTAATCGCATCTGAGAAATCGCTTTTGCCATGTGACGTACTCACAGGTTCTCAAGACCAGAACAAAGACATCTCTGGAGGCTGTTATCCTGTCTCCCACACATAGCCAGAAAGAAAAATCTCCATTGACCTCTAAGAAGCCCATACTGGGGGAGGTTACTGGGGAGGAAACCAAGGGCTGCTTTACCACTGAGCTACGTTCCTCGTCCTTTTTGTAGTTATTTTAAGTTCTGAGATAGGCTCTCACTAAGTTGCCCAGGTGAGATTCAAACTCTCTCTGTTGGGATTAAAAGACACAGCCCTGCTCTGGCCGAGGACCACGTGGAATCACAAAGCAGCTCTCTTCCTAGTTGGCTCCAAAAGGAACCTACGGCCTAGGCCCGAGTTGCCCTGTACCTACTGTGCGGCAGCTGAAGGGGATTTCCGGCACTGGGAGCCACCGCTGGGGCTGGCAGGTCTTTGCCCTGCATCTCTGCGAACTCCACTAAGGGCCTGAGCAGAGCCAGGGCTCCAGAGCATTGCAAATCGTTGCCATCAAGGTGCAGCTCGCTGGGGAAGAAGGTGAGATGCATCATTCATGGGATGTGAGTTCTGTGTTCTCAAATCAGGACTTCAGGTCTTTTTCTGAGAAAACGATATCCATATCCATGAAATAATCAATTGGTAAATAATCATAGTAAATAAAAATAGGCCAGAGGGTCTGCATTTGTCTCATTATAGACCAGTAACTTCTTCGGTTGGTCAAGCACATGAATTCAGCTTGACAACCTCGATTCTCAAACTTTACAGGATCTTTTTCTTCTGGTTAAGAAAAAGCAAATAAAAGTAACTACCAAATAATTGTGTAACTTAAGCCAGCAGTGGGGATATCTCACCAGATGGAGCTCTGGCTGATGACAAAGCCCAGCCTGGGCCCGCTGGCTGGCCCCAGCCCACAGTACCGCAGACTGAGACCTTGAAGCTTCTTATTGTTCTCCAGGCCTGAGAAGATGTGCTCCATTTCTTCACTTCCAAATCTAAAAAGAAATGAGTGAAACAAAATTTTAAAACATTAATATTTATGTCACTGAGCACTTTACTAATTTTAAAGCCTCCCTGTGTGGGTTTCCAGGGCCAAGATGGCTGGGCCTGGAGGGACGGAGGCCCAAAGTCTGCTCCTGGCAAAGGGAACAGAGGATGATTAGAAGGGCCTACTCAAAGGAGCAACTAGAGAGAGCTCCAACCCTGAGGTAGCTCTAAACTCCTCAGAGAAACTGTTTACCTGACAGGACAGGAGGAGACCCCAGCAGCGACTCTGGGGACAGTGAGGGTTTAAATTATATCCAGTCAGGTTCAGGAAAGTTTCTTCAGTGCTGCCTCTTTGGAGGAACAGACTTTAGTCAGTGAGGAGAGAGCTCATGTGCCTCCCATACTGAGGGAGTAAAATAGGATGTTATCAATTTTAGGGACTAGAAAACTGAGGCTGCAGAGGAAAGGTGACACTTTCATGCAACCTGGAATGTCGAGGCTTGAACTTTAAGATGAGGTAAGCAGTGTTAACAGAAATAACTTAAAATGTATTAACTCATTAAAGGTAATCATTGAGGGTCTGCATTTGTCTCATTATAGACCAGAAAGATTTATGATTTACTCCAGCTTTTTATTTTGTTTTGATTTTAAGACATGGTCTCACTCTATAGTTCAGGCTGACCTTGAGCTCACTACATAGCCCATGCTGGCCTTGGATTCACAGTGATTCCCCCGCCTCAGCCTCCCAAGTGCTGGGATTATAGGCATGTGGCACCATGCCTGGCTTTTACTTCTTACCACCAGTATGAAATTATTTATGGGTGGTAAATTAGAGCCCCCAGGAAATCTGATCCATGGGTGTCATGGATCAGAGTTGGGCTGACTCAGCCAACCTGGATTCACATCAAGGATCCTGGTGACCTCCAGAGAAGTCCTTTCTCATCAGCGGTCTAGGGGCAGTGGTAGGGCACAGACTTGTATGCACATGGTAACAAAGTTAGAGATCAATTCATAGCCAGTGACAATGCTTTGTGCTGCCTGTTGTGTAGTCAGACTGGATTGTCTAGGCCTAGTTGGGCTCGCTTAACAATGTGTGGGTCAAGCTGATTGGGTCTGGCTTGTGGGTTTTCTTTTTTTATTGTTGTTTTTTATGTATTTTAGTACAGGGTCTACAGGGTCTCACTATGTAGATCAGACTCATAGTGATCCTTCTCTTTTTAGCCTCCCAAGAACTGGGATTACAGGTGCATGGCACCATGCCTAGTCTCAGTCGCTATCTCAGCGTGCCCCAGGGGCAGGGCTGGCACTGCATGTGGGGGATCGAAACCTGATGCCTGTGTCTGGCTAAGCAGGTGCTTTAGTCTTCTGAGCTATCTGGCAGGCTCTGCCTTGTGTTTTAAACAAATGCAGTGTTATAGCTTGCTTCAAGGGCTTCGAGGCCATCATGTTTGGGGAAAGACCGGGCTACCGAGGACAGTTTCAAGTCTACTTGCTCTTCTTAAATCCCCTCCCTCCCACAATGTTCTTGCACAAACCTGCCTGACGATATATGACATAATTCTTCTATTCCATGTATCCAATCATGTAATAACCTGCTGTTAGCTTTGTACTTGCCAGTCATAAACCATAGTTAAACTGAATTCAAACCTGACTCTGAGCTGGTGATTTGAACCTTCAAGTTCCCCAGAGTGCCAGCATAATAAAAGTTGCCTTCTAACTCCTCAGTGCAAAGAGTCTTCCGTTTAGATTGATATTGCTTTTTCTGCTACAGTAGATGTAGCATAGGTGGGGATGTAGCCCTGAGGCACAGCATCTGCCTGGCAAGTACAAGGTCAAGTTCAATTACCAGTATCAGGAGAAGAAAAGAAAAAAAAAAAAAAAAAACAGCATATATCTTACAAGGTTGTCAGGAGACTACATGAGCTCATCCAAGGAGTGTACTTGGCACACAGTAAATTTAGTTGTGTATTGGTATTATTAATATTCTTACCCCCCACCCCTCCCCTGATAGGCTTAGTATCTCACCTCCCTGAAGTGCCCCTGCTTGCCCCCACCTTGATCCTGGTGAGGACCCACCCACCACCCAGGGAGCTGGGCTTTTATCTGAAGCACCCCAGAACACATACACGGACATCTTTTATGGTATTTGTTCTGTCTACTTTGCATGATGTCTAACTTGTCTCTTCCTCTGCTGTACCAGATTCCCCGGGGCAGCCGCATGGCCACGAGCAGTGAACACAGTTTCTCGTATAAACTGGCCTTGAAAAAAGAACTAATGAGTCTTTCTGAGAACCCAGGACCGCTAACTCTAGAGCGCTTAGACGGTGCCTGTTCAGCCTCAACAGGCACAGTGAACCTGGACATTGGCCTCCCCCGCTGTGGCCTCCTCAGTGGATGACGTAAGAGCCCCGCCCACCGGAACTCTGCATTCCAGCCTTACCTACAGTAATCGAGGGTGAGGGAATGCAAGCCACTGAGCTGCAGAGCCTTCCCAAGTCGTCCCAGCGACCACGAGTCCATCTTGCAATCAATGATCTCCAGGGTGGTAAATGGGCAGGCAGCACGGCCCGTCGGCTCCAGAAAGGAAGACTACGAGACAAGGTTAATACTCTTAAACAGGTTAACACCTTTACCTAGGGCAGAGATACACTCCAGACTTTCATGTCTTGCTCACAAAGTCAGTCATGCTAATTATGTCCACAGTTGGCCTCCAACCTAGTTTTCTTTCTTTCTTTTTTTTTTTTGCAGAACCCAGGATTGAACTCAAGTGCTTGCCAGGGAAGCACTTATTCAACTGAGCCATCTCCCTGGACTCTCAACCTAGTTTTCTAATTACCCAACAAAGAGGTGAAAATAAGATCTCTTAAGATCTCTTACAAACAAATATTTGCTGAATATAGTGGTGCAGGCCTTTAACCCCAGGTCATGGGGAGTCTGAAGTAAAAGCTTGAGGGAAATCTGGTCAATTTAGGGGAGCTCAAAACAAAATTAAGGGGCCAGCCAGATAGCTCAGCAGACTAAAGCAGCTGCTTAGGCAGACGCAGGGACCGGGGTTTGATCACTCGTGTGCAGTGCCCGCCCGTCCCTGGAGTGCCGTGAGAAGGCGATTGAGACTGGGTGTTGTGGCGCACGCCTGTAATCCCAGCTCGTGGTAAGCTGGAAAGAGGAGCATCACTGTGAGTCTGATCTACCCAGTGAGACTTTGTGGACCCTGTATACTAAATACATAAAATAAAATACATTTAAGTTAAAAAGGGCTGGGTGGCTCTTTTTGTAAGTGTTAAGGTTACTGTGAGTATAGTGCAGTGGTAGAGCACATGTCTGGCCTGTGGAAGGCCTCGGGTCTAATCATCAGCACTAAAACAACTCCCTGGCAAGTGCAAGGGCCTGAGCTTGATTCCTGGTTAAACAAACAAACAAAGGCCCACAGATTCTTGAAGACTGATATGGGCAACAGCAATCTTTATGATAAGATATATTTCAGCCTATCATTTTAGATGCTTCTGAGTACCCCCCATCCATTTGTGACTCTTTTCAGAGACAGAGGTGTTAAAGAGAACATTAAGTTGAAATAAGATTACAGGGGTGCGGGGGGGATGGACATCCTAACCCAGTGTGACTGGTTATCCTTGTAAGAGGAGAAAACATGGAAAGATGTTCAGAGCGAACAGTGTGTGAAAGCTCAGGAGAAAAACCAGCCAAGGGCAAGCCAGAAAGAGAGGCCTTGAAGCCAGTGCTGCCTGTATCTTGATTTCCAACTCAGCCTCCACAGTGTGAAGAAAATAACTTTGCTGTTCACACCACTTGGCCTGTGATTCTGTGTTGTGACAACCCCTAGCAGGTTAAGGCAGATGTTTCTTCCCATGGTGTGTTCTTAGAACAGAGGTGTGGCTAAGGCCAGTTTTATTATAGTAAAAATAATGACAAACTACTTGTCATCTCTAGCCATAAATATTGCCAGGCCTGGGAGGCTTGTACAGAACAGGGCCATGTCATTTCAGAATCTACTGTGTCCCAAGCAGCTGCACTGGGATCAGTTTGGGAACACTGGGGCTCACAGCTCTCTGGAGGTCATTTCTGCAGGAACTAGGCCCACCCGTGTGAAGGTGCACTTGGCAGGCTTTCCTTGGCCCTACCTCTGTGTATTGATATGTACAGAGCTGGCTAAGATGTTTCCTTATCCCCACAATTGGCTTTAGGCAGTGTAAATGGATCTAGCCCAGGTGTTGATTTGTGTAGTCTCTGAAGCAATGTATGGATCAGTGATACCTCTCGCCTAGAGCTCCAGAGTAGTGTGAGGTAGAGTGATGCCAGGGTGAGACTGAGCGTTGAGAAAGAAGCCATGGGCATGACAATTAACACACCAAAACTGAAGCACTGACCTCCAAACACTAAGCACTGCCCCAAACTGTGATGTGCAGAATACTCTCACCTACTTCCTGCCACTCTCACAGCCACTCATCCCCAAGCCACTCCCTTCTTCATGAATGAATAAAACTCAGGTTCAGCCCTGGGCCATGGCCTTTGTTTCAGTTAGCCATCATCAGACCTGGAATTAGGACCCTATTGGCTCCCCGTAACTACAGAGATGCCATAGTGTGTTTATTCTTACCATGGATTGCAGTGGAAGTGGTGGGTTGAAATTGATTTGCTTGATTTCCAATAACTTGCCCCTGGGACCACAAATGGAGACTCTTCTGGGATCTCGACAAGGTCTAGAAGGGCTATCTATAAGCCAAGTTAGATCCCTGCCTAACTGAAAGAAGAGGAGATTTAAAACTGCAAATTACGAGCCTGTCATGAAGGCTACCTTTTAGCTCTATTAGGATCACCACTACCCAAAGGTTCCTTCAGCTCAGCACTAAAGCCTAGAAGAGGCTTTGGTGAGATTTGGAAAATGTAGGTAGGTGTTCTCTGGGTAATGGCATGTTGGTCAGATATCGGATTCCAAACATGTTGGCCAAGAACAAAAGGGACTTGCAGCCAAGTGTCACTACTGAGCCAGTGCTGAGGCCTGGGTGAGGAGAGATAACTGATTGGCTCCTGCATTGGATTTTTCCAGCTGTGCATCTGCTGAAGAACCCAAGGGCTTGCACTCAGGGCCTGAAGTAAGCAGACCCGGGGCAGGCACCAGAGCTCCCAGTTAGAGGCTGGCAAGGTTGCTCTCTGGCACCAGGAACTTGCGGCAGGGTCGGATCTCCAAGATGGATCCCTCAGTGCCACATTCAGCACAGTTCTTGAAACTCCAGAGGGAAGATAGTGGAGAATGAAGGAAAACAGACAAGAGTCAAGATGTAGAAAGCTGAGGTCACGCAGAGTCCCCCTCCAGATGGAAGCAAGCGTCGTCCAACTGCAGTGTGTTGACTTGTACAGAGAGCATAAGAGGCTGTTTACAGAGAATTTTGAGGGGAGGGTAAGATATGGAACAGGAAGGACATTCAAAGCACCATGTCATGGTGGTTACATGGGGAACAAGAGGGAAAGTGTCTGTATTACCTCAGGGCAAGGCAAAATCACTCTGAGCCTCAGCTCCCTGAGCTGTGGATACTTCTCATAAGGCCCTGCCAAGCTCCTGAGAAGCAGGGACCTTGTCCTAGATACTGGAGGTACAGAGCTTCATTCCCTACACCTCAGCGGCCCTGATTCACAAGAGGGCCTCATGTTAGGGGACTGAGAGAGACCACTCTAAACATTCATGGGCACTGTTCTATCTTTGAATTTGGGGGACTTGGCACTTGGACTAACTCTGTATAAAAACAACTAAAGATGCTGGTTGTGTATTTGAATACTTTTTACATTTATTTTTTCTTTCTTTTTTGGGGGCCGGGGGTGAGGTGTACCAGGAATCCAGTTCAGAATGTTGCCAGGCAGGCCCTGTGCCACTGAGCTAAATCCCTGGACTTCTTATTTTTTTTTTTTAATAGTGGCAAAATATACTTAGCATTCACCACTGTTGCCATTTGTAAGGGGACAGATTGGTGGTGTTAACTGCATTAACATTATATAACCATCACCACCATCCATCTGGCAAAACTGAAACTGTGTGGATTAAACAATAACCTACCCCTCCCCTTCACACCGCTGCCTACCCTTCAAGGCCACCATTCTACTTTCTGTGAACTGGACCACCTGGGTCCCTCACAGAAACGGAATATCACAGCCTTTGTACCTTTGTGACTGGCTTGTCTCATATAGCACAGCACCCTCAAGGTTCATTCTGCACGGCAGCACAGGTCAGAGCATCTGTCCTGGTGTGTGTTTCGCTCCTGCATTCAGTGGGCACTCAATGGCTTCCACCTTCTGACTCCTACAATCTCTCTGAGACCAATCTTGTCTTCAATTCTTTTGGGCATTTACTTGGAAGTGGGATTTCTGGATCATATGGTATTTCTATTCTTTTAGTTTTTTGAGGAATCTCTATGCTGTTGTCCATAGCAGCTATACTATTTTATATTGCCATAATACAGAAGAGCTACACAAGGCAGGTGTAGGTCTCCACAAGGCACAAGGCCTTGGACACAAGAGCTCCAGTTTCCTCACACCCTCACCAATGCTTGTTATTTTCTCCTTCCTGCTAATGGATGTGAGGTGATGTGTCACCATGGGTTTTGGTTTCTGAGTATTGGAGCTCATACCCAGGGGGGCTGTACCACTGAGCTGCACCCCCAGCCTTCTATATTTTTTATTTTGAGTCTGGTTTTTACTAAGTTGCCAAGGCTGGCCATGAACTGACGCATGCACCACTGCACCTGGCTTCTTTATTGATTTTTCTTCTCATCTCCTTAGTGATTAGTAGTGTTGAACATTTTTTCATATGCTATTAACTGGGGCTCACAGCTCTCTGGAGGTCATTTCTGCAGTAACTAGGCCCACCCATGTGAAGGTGCACTTGGAAGGCTTTCCTTGGCCCTACCTCTGTGTATTGATATGTAGCCCAGGTGTTGGATATCTTTTTTTGAGGAATGTCTGTTCAAGTCTTCTCTTCTTTTCTTTTTCTTTCTTTCTTTCTTTCTTTCTTTCTTTCTTTCTTTCTTTCTTTCTTTCTTTCTTTCTTTCTTTCTTTCTCTCTTTTTTTGAGACAGGGTCTTGTTGGGTACTTTAGGTTGGCCTGGAATTCACTATAGCCTAGGTTGGCTTTGAACTCACAGCAATCTTCCTGCCTCAGTCTCTTAAGTGCTGGGATTACAGGCATGTGTCACCACTTCAGCATTGTTCCCATTGTAAATCCTCTCTGCAGGAAGCTGTCTGTAAATCAGAGCTCAGGGAACTGCAACTATTTTTCTAGAAAATGAGTGGTTAAAGAAGGAAGAAAGCACATGCCTGTAATCCCAGCACTGGGGAGGCTGAGGCAGGAGGATTGTTGTGAGTTTGAGATCATCCTGAGCTATAAAGTGAGCTTAAGGCCAGCCTGAACTGCATAGTAAGATCCTGTCTCAAAAAGACACACACATGCAAAAAAAAAAAAAAAAAAGAAGAAGAAGAAGAAGAAGGAAGAAAGAAGGAGAAAAAGAAAGAGAATAAATAATAAAAAAAAAATCCTTAAAACACAAAGAAATATCACCTTAAGCAAGAGCCAACTGAAGCAGAAGATAGCCATACTAGGCCCCTAAATAATTTAGATTATTAAAATTATTAGACACAGACTATAAAATAACTTTAACATGTTCAAAGAAATGAGATTTTTGCTAAGTTCTTCTACTAGGCTACACCCATTACTTGAGATTTTCTTTTGTAAAAAGGAAGATAGAAAAACTCACCAGTAGTTTTTTTTTTTTTTAATTAAGTTTATTGGTACATTTCAGCTATACATAATAACCACATTCATTATAGGGAATTTGCACCTGAACATGATATAACTTGATTATTTTCCTTCTCATTCCTTAGTCTCCCTTCAATCTCTCTTCCTACCTTATTTACAAAAGTTTTGTTTCCATTTTTCCTTAACCTTTCTCTTTCCCATTTATTGTTTGCCTTTCAATTTGAACATTTTCTTTCTGTTTCACAATATCTTTTTTTTTTTTTGAGACAAGGTACAGGCTGGCCTTGAACTCATGGAAATCCTCCTGCCTCAGTCTCTCAAGTGCTGGGATCACAGGCAGGCACCATCACACCCGGCTCACAATATGTGTTGTACATTTTGCTACACTTTTGGTTTCCCACACCAGAGAAACAATGCAATATTTACATGTGTGGGTCCAATTTATTTCACTTGAGTGTAGTCTAAATTGGCTGTGATTCCTAGCACCTGGGAGGCTGAGGCCAGAGGATTGCTGCTGTGCAGTTCAAGGCCAGCCTGGGCTATGTTATGAGCTTGAGGCCGAAAAACATAACAAGACCCGGTCTCAGAAAAACAAACAATGAGGACTGTGGTCTCCAGGTGTATCCGTTTAGCTTGAAATATCTCAAGCGTATCTGTCTTTATGGCAGAGTAGTATTCCACTGTACAAAAAAAAAAAAACAATTTATGCATTCATCAGTTGATGAACATTGAGTTTTCAAAGTGTAGCTATGGGGCTGGGTGTGGTGGCGCATGCCTGTAATCCCAGCACTGGAGAGGCTGAGGCAGGAGGATTGTTGTGAGTTTGAGACCAGCTTGAGCTACAAAGTGAGCTTAAGGCCAGCCTGAACTGCATAGTGAGACTGTCTCAAAAAGACAAACAAAACAAAACAAAATGTACAGACTGTGCTGCTATAAACAGGGGAGCACATTATTGCTGTGGTGTGGTGCTTTTAATTTCCAGAAGATGCTGCAAATGGGAATAACTGCATGGATAGAATATCTAGTTTTAGGTTTTTTGAGGAATCTCCACATTAATTTCCACTGTGATTGTCACACTGCCACTTATAATGGAGAAGAATTTCCTTTCCCCTACAGCCCTGCTAACATTTTTTAATTGATTGATTTCTTTCTTTTTTGGCAGAACTGGGGATTGAACTCAGGCCCTTGAGCTTATTCCACTGAGCCATCTCCCAGACCCCAGTTGATTTCTTTTTTTTTACAAAATTTGGAAAGTCTTTTATTTATTTGGTACAGGGTCTTGCTATGCATCTTGGATTGCAGTGATCCTCCTGTCTCAGCCTCCCCAGCACTGGGATTACAGGCATGTGCCCCATGCCCGATTTTGGTGGCCAGATTGGTGTGGGGCCAGCATGGCATGGCAGTACCAGGAATCAAACCTGGGTCCTTGTGCTTGCCAGGCAGGCACTTAGATCGCTGAGCCATCTCCTCAGCCCAGGTTGATTTCTTGACAATAGTCAATCTTCCCACAGGTAAGATGGGATTTCAGTGCTGTCTTAATTTGCATTTCTTGAATGACCAATGATGTTGAACATCTTTTTATACATTTATTTGTTGTTTGCACTTCTTCATCTGAGAAATGTCTATTCTTTTCAGATAATTGATTTTGGATTGGGTCTTTAAGTTTGAGGGGGTTGATTTTGTTTTGTTCTTTCTATATTTTGCATATCTTTTGTCTGTCTCACATTGTGGGTCATCTCTTCACTCTGTGGCTGGTTTCTCTTATGCCACTGGTGTTGTGGCCTGGTTGCTGTTTCTTCTTCCTAAAAGTGATCTTGTAAGTAACAGGTATTATAAATTTACCTAATTTTTGTACTTTATGTAAATGCTGTAAAGGTAAAAATAAAAAGTCCCAAGACAACACCCAGCCCCATGCTAGACTGGCTCCATCTTAGCCCTGTGTTTCACCTGTTGCTAAATGTTCTGGGAAAGTTACATGCAACCAGGCAACCACAGGTTGCTCTAAAGCCTCAGCAACCCCCAGGTGGCCCTCAATCAATCCTGACAAAGGAACAATTGCTATTGGCTTCTGTAACCTGCTTGCTCAAGTTTCCCTCTTACCCCCTAACGACCACAAGATGCTCCCCCAAGGTTACCCAAGCGTTACAGAAATATGTTATTCTGTCAGAAAAACTCCCCCCGCGCCGAGCCAATCAATGTACAGGTCAACCCCTATTAACCAATGCAATTGGCTTCTGTAGTTCGCTTGCCTCCCCCTAATTTTATGGTTTGTGCCTTTATAAACCTGCCTGTGACGACAGCTCGGCACTCCGCAACCGCCTTAGGTTTGGAGCCCCACGCGTGGTTCAATAAACTTTTGAGCTCTCACCCTCGTCTCTTGGCGTCTCCCTGCCCGCGGAGATCTGGGTCAGCGCAGACCCAACAATGCAAGCATGCAGCGTGCATCCGTTGTGTCTTTTTTCATTTGTACGTTATTTTGTGAGTCACTTCTTATTCTGGTGTAATTGTCACTGATTCATCTTCGTTGCTGCATAATGCTCTCCCCGAACGTAGCACCGTGGATCTGTCCTTTCTTTTGCAGATGGGAATTCTGGTTGCCTGCAGTCCTTGGCTGCTGTGAATGTTTTGGTGTACGCTTCTTGGTGCCCATGTACACAAATTATACCACAGACGAACGTGCAGAGTGGCATTGCACAGCCTTTAGCCCCAGCAGATGCTGTAATGCAGCGTCTCAGAGTGACTGTGCCGTCTACACTCCCAGCACGCTGCATGAAAATTTCAGTTGCCCCAAATTGCCATTAACACTTGGCAATGCGCTCTGACATTTTTTATTCCTAGAGCTGCATAGTAGCATTTCTTCGTGTTTATTGACATTCCCCTCGATTCTAATATAATCATTGTCTCTGTGATCATTTCTTTTTCTTCTTCCTCTTCTTCTCTTCCTCCTTTTTTTTTCCTTCACATTTCGAGTTGAACCTAAGGCCTTTGCACTTAGCTACATCCCCACATCCTCAGCATTTCTTTTTCTTTTTTCTTTTTTGAGGTAAGGAAGGTAATGTCTTGTTAGGTCACTGGGTTGCTAAGGCTCAGCTTGAATTTGCAGTCGTCCTGCCTCAGCTTCCCAGAGTACTGGGGTTACAGGTGTGCATCTTCATGCCTGGGTTGATATCTTCTTTTGTAAAGTTCACGTTCAAGTTTCTTGACCATTTTTTCATGGGGTTATTTGTCTATTTCTTTTTATTTTCTTATTAGTACCATGTCTACCATATGCATCACAAGCATCATAGGAAAGTTGTACCTGTATGTAACATATAGTTTTGCAATTAAAAAAATTCATTGGTATATTTTAGATACACATAGTGATCACATTCATCATCGGGAATTTGTATCTGTGTGTGATGAATCTTTTTTCTTTTTCTTTTTTTGAGATAGGGTATCACTATGCAGCTCAGGCTGGCTTCAAACTCACAGTGATCCTCTTACCTCAAATTCCTGTGTGTTGGGGTTACAGGTGTGGGCCACCATGCCTGGCAGCTGTTTGGGTTTCTCTTGTCTAATTGCTCTGGCTCATGTTTCCAGAACCATATTGAAGAGTGGCGATAGTAGACATCCTTGTTTTGTTCTTGATTTTAGAGTAAAAGATTTTAGTTTTTGACCAGTTAGTAGGCTGTGGGCGTTTATTTGTTGTAGGTGGCTTTCATCATACTTCAAGGACCTTTTTTTTTAAAGTTTTTTTTTTTTTTTTTTTTTAATTTTGTGCACGGTCCCATTATGCAGCTTGAACTCATAGTGATCCTCCTGTTTTCAGCCTCCCTAGCTCTGAGATTATAGGCACACACCACCACGCCCAGACTCTGTCACTGGCTCACAGCACCCAGGGGTGGGGCCAGTGTGATATGTGGTACCAGGGATTAAACCCTAGCCCCTGCACTTGCCTAAAAAAAGGTACTAGATAAGGATCCTTTATTTCAGTGTTTTCAGTTTTTTTTTTTTTTTTTTTTTTTTTTTTTTTTTTTTTTTTTTTTTTTTTTTTTTTTTTTTTTTTTTTTTTTTTTTTTTTTTTTTTTTTTTTTTTATCATGAATGGATGTTGGGCTTTGTCCAATTGTTTTCCTGCATCTTTTGAGATAATCATGTGGTTTTCATTCTTGGTTCTGATAATGTGGTTGTGGTGGTGGATACATTGTGTCAACTTGGCCGCATTGGCTCTGGCAGTTCCAGGTACGGGACCCAGCCCTGCAGATGGGCGGGGCCCAACCTGGGGCACTACTGGGCTGCCACTGAGGTGCAGCTGGTTCAACCCTAGGGCCCTGGGCCGCCCCAGAGTGACTCAGCACAAAAAGTGTATATGAAGGAATTGAAGAAGGCTTCCAGTGGCCCTGCCCTGCTTCCATGGAGAGGTCTCAGCCTTCGGAGGAGCTTAATCTGCCCAGCTGTGCCTCTTCGGAGGCGCTCTGATCTTCGTGGTGGAGCGCCAGTCTTTCTAAGTCAGTGTAGAAGGAGCAGAGAGGCTCGATGGACGCTGCAGCCGTTGCTCCTCCTCTGCTCTTCATGGTTTTCTCCTGCCATGAGCTGCTATCATTTGCCTTGGAGCCCGCGGAATACGGACCAAACCCTCCAGTAACTGTGAGCTGCATAAACCTTTTCTTCCTTCATTTTGAGTGTCCGGTATTTATCTCAGCAGCGAGTAACAAGTAACTAGACAGTGGTGTGTTACATTTATTGATTTGTGTAAGTTGAACCATCCTTGCTTCCCTGGGGTGAATCCCA
Organism: Ctenomys sociabilis; assembly: GCA_004027165.1. Lineage (NCBI taxonomy): Eukaryota > Metazoa > Chordata > Mammalia > Rodentia > Ctenomyidae > Ctenomys > Ctenomys sociabilis. The sequence goes on along the minus strand of PVKA01005640.1, from coordinate 50,141 downwards.
TTTGGTCATGGTAAATAATCTTTCTGATGATTGGCTGCATTCTGTCTGTCAGTATCTTACTGAGGACTCTGGCAACTGTGTTAATCCGGGAGCTGTCATTTTCCGGTTTTTGGATGTATTGTGCTGTTAGCTGGCATTTTGAAAATGTACTGTGGCTGCCGTGCGTGTTTCCACTGAGAAGTCAGACACACCAGTCTTATTGTTGCTTCTTTTAAGAAATGGATGCTCCATGGCCTAGGATGGGGTTATGTCCCGATGAACCCCTTTATCCTAACTCAGAATGCATTTAGTATGTAACGCCTCACCTGTGGAACATCAGTTCTGCTCAGCTTACCTTAAACATACTCAGGACACTTACATGAGCTTATGGTTGGATAAAATCATGTAACACACAACCTATTTATAATAAAGTGTTGAGCTGTCTCAGTTACTCTTCTCTCATTGTTGAGACAAATACCTGACACCCAAAATGAAGGAAGGAAAGGTTTATGTAGCTCACAGTTACTGGAGGTTTCTGTCCATACTCAGCTGGCCCCAAGGCAGGGGGGCACATGGCAGAGGGCAGCAGTTCATGGTGGCAGCAGAGAGCAAGAGCAAAAGGGCAGGGAGCAGGGCAGCAGTGGCCACAGAGGGCGTCTTTCTCCCTTAAGCTGCATTCAGGCTCTCCGCCCCAGGCTGGGTGTACTACTCACGCCCATAATCCCAGCAGCACTCACATCCATAATTCCAGGGGATCATGAATGAATCACAAACTCTAGATGTCCACCCCATGACGGATGAGGTTTTGGGGGACAACTCGACCCAAATCATAACAACTGCTGTGAAGTCAAAAAGTTGTCAGATGAACCATCCTAAGCCAGGGATTATCTATACTGTATTCTTTCATTGACCAATTAAAAACCTTTCTCTATACCTTTGGTTTTAAGTCATTTTGGTATGATATTTTCACGTTTTCTTTGTATTTCATTTATTTAATAGCTCTACTCAAATTGGCTTATGTCTTTCCCTAAAAGTTCTGAGAGTTCAAAGCTGTGTTTTGTCAAGTATGGCCTCCCACCTGTTCTCATCTCCTTCCCTCTAGGATTGAGGGTGTGAGTGCTACATCCGCCTGAGGGCGGGCAGCCCGCACACAGTGCGAGGGGCAGAGAGCCTCGTGCCCCATAGTGTTGCTCGGCTACCTTCTGGCCCCCAGGAACTGGTTCTTCCTTATGGTCTTTGCTGTCTTCTGCTGCCCTCTGCTGTGCACCTCCCTGTCCCAGGGCCAGCCGACAGGGACTGGTGCCTCCACAAACGTGAGCTAAATAAACTTACCCTCCTTTAACTTTAGGTGCCTGGTATTTTATCTCAGTAATGAGAAAAGTAACCAAGACACACTTTCTTTTTGCTCTTCTTCTTCATTTTTCTGACAACTGAATCCAGGAAGTACTGATTACAACTCCAGCTCTGTTTAAAATTTTTATTTTGAGACAGGGTCTTGCTAAGTTGCCCAGGCTGGCTTTGAACTTGAGATTCTCTGTCTCAGCCTCCCAATTAGCTGGGATTTACAGGTGTATGCCTGTAACTTGGATTTTTTATTTTATTTCATCCTTCCCTCCAGATACTGTCTTCTAACTTCATTATTTTACTAATTACATCTTTATCTGTCTAAGGGTGGTGGTGCAGCACCTGCCTGGCAAGCTCAAGTTCCTGCATTTGATTCCTGGTACAAAAAAAAAAAATCTTTCTAAAATACTATTATATCCCTTTTACTAAGATTTTTCAATTCAATTACTATACTGAATTTTTTAGTTCTAGATTATCAATTCAATTCTTTTTTTTTTTAGTTTCTACAGAACATGATTTTGGCTTATATTTGTTTGACTAGTGTAAGCGTAGAGCTTTAAAAGTATGTTTTATAAACATAAACACCTGACTCTTTATGAGCTATTTACTTAATTTTATTTGGGGGGTGGACCAAGGATTGAACTCAGGCCCTTGCACTTGCCAGGGAAGTACTTATTCCACGGAGTCATCTCCCTGGCCCTATTTACTTAATGTTTTTACAGCCTTCATGGCTTGTGTCTGAGCTATCTTACCTTCTCACATACTATAGGTATATTGGGTTTTTAAATTTTTTTTCTTTTTTTTATATTGGATGTTCAGCTTGCTTTGTTTATAAGCATAATCTGAGGTGTAAGATGCTGTAACTGGCTTCTAGGAGTATCATCATTTCCTTCTTGACCTATGGGAGCAGCAGAAATCTAATCCAGTCTCAGCCCTTGAGGTGACTGAAAGTAGCCCATAGCCCCTCGAGCACCTGTCTGCATGTGGCCTGGCTTCATTCTTAGGCTGTGGTCCTTCAAGGTCTCAACCCAAAGTCAAAGAAGTTTCCTCAGGGCTTCCGCCAAAAGGTTTTCTGAGTGCTGGGAGGCCTGGCCACTCACCCTCTCGAGTTTCTCAGTGCCTTCTTTTAAATCAAATGCCCCCCGGCATAACTGTCCCTGTAACATTTTCTTTCCTGGGTCTGCATCCTCCTTGAGAGCATTTGCCGTGTGTGTGTGTGTGTGTGTGTGTGTGTGTGTGTGTGTGTGTTTTGTATTATCATTAGCAAGACAGCTGGCCTGAATGATCCAGAAGTCGCCGTTGTCATTAGCAATGATGGAAGTTATGCTAATCTGTAATTACACAAGTAGTGAGGGGTATGATATATCAAATTTGGTGAATATGGGGAAATCTTGACAACCTAATGTGAATATAAATGTTGGTCACAAAATAGCACAATTCCTTTATGTAAATACATACACATACATGTAATGAAAGTATACACTATACATAAGTTTTACATACCACTTTAGCACACGTTTGCAGTACATCATGACTGCATTCATTCTGGGAGTTGGTACATGGACATAACATGTCTTAATTCTTTCCATTTTCCTCTATCTCTAGATCCCATCCCCATTTACAAAAGACCTATCTCTATATCTTCAATTGTCTATCTCTTATTTTCCTCTTGAATTTATATTAGCTTTCTCATATAGGAGAAGAGATGTGACATTTAAGCTTGTGTGTTGGATTTATTTACTAACCTTTATGGTCTCAAGATGCATCCATTTTCCTTCAGATGAGTCAAATTTGTCCTCCTTTATGGCAGGGTAGTACTCCATTGTGCATAAATGCATTTTCTTTTTGAATGTATTTAGTACACGGTCTACAGGGTCTCGCTACACACATCAGACTCATAGTGCTCCTCCTGTTTTCAGCCTCCCAAGCACTGGGATTACAGGTGTGCGCCACCACACCCAATCTCAATTGCATCTCAGAGTACCCCGGGGGCAGGGCCGGCACAGTGCGGGGTGTCGGGGATCAAACACTGGTCCTTGTGCTCTGCTTGGGCAGGCGCTTTATCTGCGGAGTTCTCTAGCCACGCCCCCTTTTTGTGGCCGGCTCAGCCGATGATGGGGGCGTGGCTGGCGTGGCATGCGGTGCGGGTCCCTGAGCGCTTGCCTAAGCTTTCCTACGCAGGTGCTTCTGACCGCCGAGCTATCTTGCCGGCCCAGTACATTTTCTTTATTTGTCCATGTGTTGATGCACATGTGGGTCATTTCCAAGATTTAGCTTTTTTGAGTTGTGCCGCTCAAACGTGGTTGTGTGTGATACACATCAACTTTGGGCTAGCGGTGCCTCCAGGAAGTACACAGGGAGAGAAAGAAGTGAAATGAAGCTTAAACTGTGTGTCTTTTAGGGGTCGGGGAGATGACTCAGTAGAATAAGCGCTTGCCTTATTCAATACCCGGTTCCGCAAAATAAAAAAGAAAGAAAGAAATATATTTTACACCTGTGTGGTAAGTGTATGGATGTCAGTTCTACTATTTTTAAAAATAGTTTTATATTTCAATAAAAATACAGTATTTGTTAGGGGAAAAACATTTTAGTGTTTGAATAAATATTTTAACCCATGACTCACAAGCCTGCCGACCTCAGGGTTGCTTAGCCGAAGGCCCCAGAGGCAGAGGCCCCTCCCTGCCGTGTACTGCTCCTCCTCAATTGCTGCCAGCAGAGGCTCCAACGAAATGGGGGTGCAGCCTGGTGGAGGGTCGTCATCGGGTCTTAGGAGCGTGAACTGGAGCACAAACATGACAGATGGACATCGTTAACAATGCCCCTGAGTACACCGGAAGGGAATATTGCCCTCAGGCAGAACTGGAAGAACATCTAAACAGTACAGATGACTGGATGTCACGGTGACACACATCTGTGATCCCAGCACTTGGGAGACTGAGGCAGGAGGATCCCTGCAAGTTCGAGGCCAGCCTGAGCTACAACACGAGTAGAACTCCGGGTTGTACTGAGGCACACTAGGCCTTACATAGTGAACTGTGATGTTAACTGAATTTCTGATAGTGATGTAGTTAAAAAAAAAAAAAAAAAAAGTAAGAAGTTTGGAAAATATTGTTGAAGGGAGTAATTTGGATAAGATTTAGGATTCATCTTTAACATTAATTAATGGAGGCTAGTTAAAAAGGTTGTGAGAGAACACTTAATTTGACCCAAGAAGAATGATTGGCTAGCTGCTCCAATGAGGTGGGCCAGGGGCAGTGGTTTGGGGATTCCTGAGAAGAAAAGAAAGGGCAGGAAAGGGTGGGCCTTGGAGGGGCGGTGTGGCTGGAGCAGGGCGAGTGGGAGCTGGGTGGGCCTGGGGAGTGTGGTGGGAAGCCTTGAGGTTAGGAGATCTTTCCCCCAACTCCCAAGACACATTCAGGAAAAATACCCTGGGGTGAGAGTGACTCAAAACTCACCTCAGATAAGTGCTTTCCTTTTCAAAAGCACCATCTTTAGTAATTTTGTTTTATTTAGTGTTAGTATTCAGCATTCCAGGAGACTGGCAGGTTTTTTTCTAACTATAGAAACAGAATGTCTTTCTGGGCCGATGAGAAATAAGTTGTGAGGTGTGGTTCGAAGGTCTTGGGGTTCTAGGCTCCCCATTCCGCTCCTTCGGGTGCCCCAATCCCAAGTTATTCGCTCTGTTTCAGAGCTGGTTCCCGCTTTGCACCCAGACCGTAGATTTAATCTCAAAACAGAGGTAACATCAGCATCTTTCCTGACAGCCAGGGCTTTTGGAGTCACCATTCTGTTTGTCTACCTGACCTCTCTCCACATTGTGTCGCTTCACGGTGGGCATGGGGACGCATCAGAAGTCGGGACAAAGACATTCACTTGGAGCATCAGAGCCCAGGAAGCTGGCTCTAGTGAGTATAGAACCAGCCACCCCTGAGCTGGGCCTTCTGGATGCGAGGCAGGACAGGGCTGGGCACTCAGATGAGGACCAGTGGGAAAGGACAGGCGCATGGAGGTGCGAGAGACAGGCAGGACACCTGCTTAGCGGGCCCATGGTTCTGAATGGGCAGGGCCTTCCTTGAACCTGACTTCCCGGAGAGCAGGAAGGCAGAGGGTGTAGCACAGAGAGTTTGGGTGGAGGGGACCAAGGACTAACTCTTGGGAGTTGGCATATTCTGAGATAGTCAGGACGACGCCTTCTGCTCACCCTTCCGAGGCTCTGCTCATTGGCAATGCTGCTTCTCAGGTCCTTCTTGATGGCCGGACACATGGGCGTCTGGGAGCCTGCGCAATGCTTCTCGTAGGTTCTCAGGAACTTTTGAAGGCTCAAGACGATGGATGGGGGAGTCCCTCTAGCTTTTCCTTTTCCTTCCTTTACTCTTGGCATTGTTTTAGGATGTCAGATTCCAAAAATAGTGATTGGACCTGAAACCCAACACATAGGTGCCCTTTTAAGGCATAGAGCTTGCTCTCCTTTCTTTGAAAAACTTAAAGTGCTTCATTTATGTTAAATGAGATGAGTCAGGATAGTGATGGGTAAACTGGGTACAGTGCGTGGGTTTCCAGCAGCTGAGACGCTGCAGAAGAGAATCACGCGTTCTAGTCCAGTCTGGGCAGCTTAGCAATTTAGAAAGACCCTGTCTCTTTTGCGTCTCAGAGTAAAAAGGAAAGCATTTAAAAAGGGTAGTGATGTAGTCCAGTGAGCAAGCCCTGGGTTCAGTTCTCTGGTCAAAGAAACAAAAAGGGTAAAAGACTTGTTCAACCCAATTTCCACAAAATTGTGGGAAATGTTTGCTTTAAAATCTTTATAATGGGATAGTACCTGTGCCGAAAGTGAACCGTTGTCCCAAGGAAAGCCATGGGAAGCCACCTGAGTAGTACTGATTTTACCTCTTTAAATAACCTGAACTTGCTTAAATTTGCCTAAGCAGGTGCTTTAGTACTGAGGACACAGAAATGTGATTAACATTAAAACTTGGTATTCATCTTTACTGGGGGGGAAAAAAAAACCAACAACAACCAAGAAACCACTACGGAGGACACACTGATTTGAACATGGCGCCATCCTCTTCACTGGTACAGTCCCCGCCACGCAGCAGGTATCATAGGGCAGATATGTGGGCAACAGGTCTGGATTTTAGTCTTTTTCTCTGTCACTACTTAGCGGGTTGGTTTTAGGTGTGAGTTGTGAAGCCATAACTTTGCATAAACATAGCGAGCCCTTCCTGGTCCTCACCGCGCCCAGGTAGTTCATATTTGTAATCTCATGAAAAAAATTATTAGATTTCTAGTGAGTTGATACTGATTTATCACTTTCAGAGCAATCCATGATGAGAATACAGACACTAAGGCATATCTGTTATATGGCGGAGCCACGGAGTCCTAAATCCAGCCACAATGCTGGTTATCTGAACCGAAGGCCTCCACCCAGGCTTAAATCTGGGTTTTATTAATTCATGAAGAAGGGAGTGGCTTGAGGATGAGTGACTGTGAGAGTGGCAGGAAAGGGGTGAGTGCTGCGAGCTGGGCTAGGTGGAGGCCTGACACCACCTCTGGAGTGCGCAGAGAGGAGGGTGCGCAGAAAGAGTAATCTGCAGAACACAGTCGAGAGTGTATCTAACGTTTTGGGGTTGGCGCTTCAGCTCTGATGCGTAATCTTTTAAAACCTGAAAATTCATAGCCGAGGTTCAATCCCAGGCTCAATCCCAGCCAATGGTGTGGAGCATTGGCTCTTCATCCCGCACATATATGGGAGCAACAGGGGTCTGAGGAAACACTGCTCTGTTATCTTTACTTCAAAGACTACACATCAGCACCTGGGCCTGACCAATACGCGTTGCTTAAAGACACTGAAGGACTAAGAGAAGTCCCGGCCAGCTCCATACATATCAATGCACGGAAATATGGCCAGGCTCAGGAAACAAGGAGACAACTGCTGCTCCTTCGTGGAGAGCTGCCCAGGTGGTCCTCCATACAAACACCTTGCCATAAACACTCGGCACAATTCTTGGCACATAGTGGAAGAGCACAATAAACATTATGTTGACATTATTATCACTTGTATTCTGCTAGCCATGGAAAGCTGCCCAAGCAGTACTGATTTTACCTTCGAAGTAGCCAGTGTTAAAATGGGCATGCGGTGATGGTGAGCTCTCTCTAAACTGACTTCACAGAGTCCCAGGTGTATGGAAATATTAGTTTTCTTGTGTAGAAAATTTCCAGGAATATTTATTTTCTTCCATCAAAAAGGGTTGTTCTTTTTGAGTTTGGGCACTAGAAGGAGACAGGTTGAGAAAAGCCAACAGTAAAAGGAGGGGCTGGGAAAGTAGCTCAGCAGCATAAGCACCTGCCTGGCAAGCTCAAGGTCCTGAGTTTGAGTTTGATTCCTCTCTCTCCATCTCTCTCTCTCTCTCTCTCTCTCTCTCTCTCTCTCTCTCTCTCTCTCTCTCCTTCTCCTTCTCCCTCTCTCATCGGAAAAGGAGCCTGGCTAGTTGGATGTTATGTTACACACCTGTAAATCCAGCTCTCAGGATGCTGAGACAACAGGATTGCTTTGAGTTGAAGCCCCCCTTGGGCTACATAGCAAGATTCTGCCTAGATAGATATCTAGACAGATAGACAGATAGGAGCATGGCTTTGTAAACTCACTTTTCCCACCTACATGGCTACAGCATGTAGCCTCTTTTCCCTTTCTCTACCCAGCAGACAGTAATATTTTTGAACTGTAAATCAGCTCATGTGACTCTTCTGGTTAAATCTCTCCAAAGGCTTCCTTATACATTTATCTTTATTGAATTCGATATGCTCATTCTATCAGTGATTGAGTATATGAATGTGAACTTAGCTACCTTTGTTCATTCTGCCAATTTTGCTTTATATATTTTGAAGCTATCTTATTAGGTGACCATAATTTACAAGTGAAAATTTTCTTGGGATATGTACTCTTTTGTTATTATTTAATATAGTGGATCCTGACTTGAGAACTAAATTTGTTCAGAAGGACTGCTTGTAACTCTAGTTGGTTGTAAGTGAAGATGATTTGTCTCATAAGACATAATAGAAATAACCATGTTGTATTCCAAACTTCCCAAAACACTCCTTAACTAACCTTTTCATAATAAAAAAGGGCTGTATAGTGTGCATTTTATCAGAAGTGCCTATAATATTCCTAATGTATTCACCAGAAAGTTACTAAAAAGTGTTTGATTTACCAGAAACAACAATGTCATACTGTACTCACCATTCGAATTGCCACCTTTGGCTCACAGAGAAGGAGGATGCATGGAAAGGTGAGTCCTCTTCCATAAGCACATCGGGAATCAGAGCTCAGATGATGTTTATGTACATTGACCTACGTTTTTCTGGCATTGAGGTCTTTCTTTACATCCATACAAGAAGCTGGCGCAGGTCATAACTCAAGACTTTGGTCATAAGTTAAACCTCAAATTCCTATTATAACCCAAGTTGTTTGTATGTGAGGCTGGTCATGACTTGAAGGTCCACAGATCCCTTTTTATCTCTAGCCATACTTGTGACTTACAGCCACAGGCCCCGAACTATATAATATACTCCTGAGAAACAGGCACTGCCACAAGCTTACAGGACACTGTGGAATGTTTTAAACTTTCAAGGGACAGCCAGCAACATCTATTAGGTGCCATGTAAACTAGAGCTGAAGGTAGTTCACGATTTCAAATGAGACCCCTTACGTATTAGCATCTTATTGCTACATAACAAATTATCTTATTATGAATGAAAAACATCCTGAAGGGGAATGGATCTAGCAGAATGTAGAGACACTGAGGAAACAGGGTTAGGGAAAAATCACAATATTATAGCTCTAGTTGGGACCAAAGAGTATTGGCCAAACCAGGAGGGGTTCACTCTGCCTCTCCCACACTCATGCTGTCAGCCAAGTTTAGCCTCCAACTTTTACACATCAGGCAGCAGCTGCAGAGCAGCCAGGCTGGATAGCTACCTGAGACCTAGTTCCCATCTCGGGCATGGTAAGCCTCTTAAAAATATATTTATTTATGTTCTTAGAGACTCACCACATAGTTCGAGCTGGTCTTGAATTCCCTATATGGCCCAGGCTGGCCTCAAACTCGCGGCAACTATCCTGATTCAGATTACAGCTGTGTGCTGTCACACTCAGTTTTAACTTTCATTTTTGTTAGTGCCTGATTGTAGTCACTGTAGGTAGTTGGTACATGTGGATAACACATCTCAATTGTTTTTCCATCCCATTTCTTTCCCTTCCCTCCATCTCTCTTTTCTTTCTTCCCTCCATCTCTTGGTTCTTCTCCCTTTTGCAAAAGATCTATCTTGTTGTTTCCTGTTCTGTATCTTTTATTTGCTCTTTCATGTAACTCTAGTTCAGGTGTCTTATCTAGAAGAAAGCCATGTGATAAGCTTGTGGGTCTGATTTAGTGAGGCCCAGAAAGAGACAGGACTAGGTCCCAGCTGAGAGCAGAATTAGGTTTCTGGACTCCTAAGGCTTTTGCTTTTCTTCAGCATGAGGGACAGAACCCCGGCTTTGCACACGGCTCTACCCAGCTGAGTCATATTAATGGGCGATTGGTGGACACCGGCATGTACCACGGGTGGCACCAGGTGCTGGAGAGGCATCTGGGCTTTGGGTCAGAAGAAACTGCTTGAATCCTGTGTGGATTGCTAACAAGATGGCGCTGGGCAATCAGCCTCTCTAACCCCACGTCCTTTATCTGTAAACGTGGGGACAATGCTTCTCTGTGCCTGTGAGAAGCTGCTATGGAATGAAGCCCATAAACTTCTGTTCGTTACACTAGCCGGCCTGTGATATTTTGTTATCCGGCCCAACAAAATTAGACCACCTATGGATTAGAATCCTATTGCTATTGGGAATTATTGGAGTTTTCCACCTGGTAACTTTCCGGCCACAGACTGTCCAAAATGTTTACCTTATGTCAAAACAGGCTCTTTTAGGGGATCAATGCTCGGTAGAACATCCCAAAGAAACCGGGAAGAGACAAACATCAGAAAAAAGAAACATTAAACAAAGAAAAAGCAAACGTTAAAAGGAAGCTGGCTTTGATACTTAGAAATATACATATTACTGCTTACACGGAGGAGCATTTCCAGCCAGCCTTCTCTGAGTATTTACAAATGTATAAACTACATTCAGAGATGCAGTAAACGCTCTATTACAATCAGGTATTAACCCAATACTGTTTGTCATTTCTGTGAGGCACAGGCGCTCTAAGCCAGCACCGTGGGTTGGATCATAAGTGAATGCTACAGAGGTAAAGGCTTGGCCTCAGGGGGCCGGGCTGTACTCATCTCGCAAGAGGCGCCTGCGACCTTCCGCAGGGTCTAGAGAAGGGACTACGGGAGTGGAGGCCGAGGGGCTGCGGAGGCGGGCAGGCCCTGCGGGCTGTCCCAAGGAGAGGAAAAGCCTGCCTCTGAATCCCCTGCTCGCCCCACGAGGACAGCTACTGGCTCTGCCCTGGGCCACCAGGGAGCCGAAAAGGCAGGGAAGGGCTGCTCTCCACTATCTTCCAGGTTCCCAAGCCACAGGCTGACTTTAATACACTTCCGAGAAACTCCCAGCTACTCACCTGCAGGCCCAGCTGCGGTGCACTGTCCCGCCTCGGCCCTGGAGAGGAGGGAGATGGTCTTAGGGGAAGCCGGAGGCGCCGCCCCAACCCAGCCGCTTCGCGTCGTCGGGCGCCCTGGAGACGGCCGCGCTGGGCGGCGGGGGAAGGGATGAAGGCCAGGGTGGGGGAAGTTGTGGGCTGCGGGCGCCCGGCGGGACGCGGGGAAAACCCGGTGTCCCCCTGCGGGGCAAGCGCGGCGAGGAGCACGCCTGGCAGGAGACTGAGGTCAAGGGAAAAGGGGGATCCGTATCAGCGCGCAGCACCCGCCTCGGCGCGCAGCTCCCAGCCCCCGCCCCCAGCATCCAGCACCCGCACCAGCGCGCACCAGTACCGAGTTCCTCTGGCGGCCCCAGACCCTGGCTCACCCCTCGGGAGACTGCTCGGTTCCCATAGTCTCAGGGAGACATTCGGGAGCTGGGACTGTGAAGAGTGTTTTGGGAGCATTGGGGAGAAAGGTGCCAAACAGCCAAGGTTTTTGGAGACAGGGAGTGGGACAGGTAAAAAAGGGTTTAGTATATACAGGTAATATATATATATTCACTACAAAATGGTCCATTTATATCCCTCTTTTTTTTAGTTTTGTCAGAGATGGGTATTCCGTTGCCATTTGAATACTGTAGGTGTGTGAATTAGCAGACTAATCCAATGTAGTCCAATAGTCCATAACAGCATAATCTTGGGTTATCCTAAGAACTGGCAATATTAGAAGTTATTGACTTGAACCTTTTACAGCTCAGTATATTAATATGGCTTTACTTGTTATATCTCCTTTTTATACTTTTCTGCTGGATGGTTAAGACGAAGATACAGCAAGACCTATATAACAAAAAATGCAGCTACTTTCTCTTAGTTCAATGAGAAGGAAGATTTGCACTAATATTATTTAGATAAGATGTCATGTCTGCATCTTGTACTATGAATAACTACTATGAAGACAACAATATGCAATGCGTTAATTATTGTAACAGTCCTACTAACCTGTTTTGAAACTGTCTCATTGCTATTTCCTTCTCAATACAATTAAAAAATAAAATAAAAAAGGATTTAGGACCAGGTGTGGTGGAGCGGGCCTGTGGCTACAGCAGTCTGGGTAGCTGAAGCCCAGCTTGGGCAGCTTAGTGAGCTCTTGTCTTAAAATTTAAAACAAAATGGGCTGGGGATGCAGCTCAGTGAGAAGGTCCTGGGTTTTACCCCAAGTACTAAGGGGAGCGAAGGAAAGGGTTTTAAGAACCTTTCGCCAGCTAGTGTAGTAGAATTTGTGCCCTAATCTCTGGGAATTCTGGGAATCTGTTGCCTTACACAGAAAAAAACACTCTGCAAATGGTTGAAGTTACACTGTCGGGGGGGGGGGGGGCATGAGCTGAGGACCTGGAGCTGGGATCCCTCAAGCTGTGCTAGGGAGGCTGAGAGGAGGCTGCTGGACGGAGGCAGCTGGAGAATGCCCGGATGGGCACTTTCATTTGAGTCTAGCGACTCCAAGAGGGATTTCTGGCCTCAATAATTTGTTATGTCTCTGTATCTCAGGAAGTAGAAGAAGCTCTTAATGAATACTTGTTTAGTGGAAACAATGAATTCAAGTTAGATTATACTAAAAAAAAAAAAAAATCAAATTAAATTAACCTGACAGTGTAAACTGCAAATGAAAAGAGACCTTTAAATCCTGCAGCATTGGCTTTAGTTACTTCTTCTTCTTTTTTTTTTTTTTTTTAACCTTTTTAGTACCAGGGACTGAACTGAGGACTTTGTGCTTGCCAGGCTATATCCCAAGTGTCCCTGAGCTATATCCCAAGCCCTGGTTCTGGTTTTCATGTTTGAAACTACAGTGGTTCTCCTGTAGTGCTTTTGGCCACAGTAAAGTGAAGAAAGAGGTAAGGAGGCTGCAGGAAGGCACCACAGATTCTGAATTTGGACCCACTGAGTCGCCCTGAGCCAGCCCTGCAAGCCTTTTGGCCTCCTCTCTTGCTGGGCAGGACCTGTAGCTCTCCTCACAGGGTTTGTGTATTGAATTTCATTAGTTCAGCTTTCCTGAGACAAAGCCAGAGGAACACCGTGAGGGAGGCAAACTCAGAGGACTGAGAGGAGCTGGCATTGTGGTGGTGCACACCTGTGACCCAGGCGTTCTTGGAGGCTGAAGCAGGAAGGTCACAAGTTCAGCAGGGCCTGGGCAAGATAGTGACATAGCAAGAACTTTTGTCAGAAAAGAGGGAGAGAGAGAGAGAGAGAGAGAGAGAGAGAGAGAGAGAGAGAGAGAGAGAGAGAAGTGGATGTAGCTTAGTGTGAAGGCTCTGGATTCAGTCTATGGTATTGCAAAACAAACAATAATACAAAACAAAAAACTGGGGCCCAGAGTCCAAGGGGCCAGAGACAGAATGAAGGTCTTATTCACGAATTAACCCAGTTAATTAGCATATTCAAGTTCAGGTTATTATTTATTTGTGGCGATAGGGATCAAACCCAGGACCTCGGCATAGCCGGCAAATACTCGGCCCCTGAGCCACACGCTCAGCTTCAAATTCAAATTGATAAATCAAAATATTATTATTATTTTTTTGCTCCTCTACAACCCTTCTTTTTGCTGTTCCAGGCCTTTAAAAGCCTTGATTTAAAAAAAAAATCCTTAAATTCTTTGTTTGAAAAACCTGGAATGTTCTCTGTCAGTATTTCTGAAAGCATAAGTGTTGTTTTTGAGTTTTGATATAAGAAAACTTCTTACATTTAATTTTGTCTCTGTTTACATTTGAGATGCATGTTGTGGTCCACACTGGTGATCCCAGCACCCGGATAGGCCAGGGCTTCCAAATCACACGTTCAAGCTGGGGTAAATTAGTGCCTTAGTGAGACTCTGTCTCAATATTATAAAAAGGCTGAGAGTTGCAGCTCAGTGTGAAAGCTCTGGGTTCAATCTCCAGTACCTTACACACACAAATTAATGAAGATGTCTTTGAGATCATTTTGACTTTGTCTGTTTTCTGTTCTATTTTAAAAAAAATGCAGGGGCCAAGTCAGATCTTTAAGACACCCTCTGGGTGGGCGCACATAGCACTTACAGTCCGGCTCAGGCCTTGGGGGTTTGCGCCTCGGAGGGCTGCTCCTGCATGGGGCCTGCTGTGGCCTGTGGTCTCTGGTCCTCCCCTCCAGGTTCCTGCAAGCTTCCCACTCTGCTTCATCTGTCCGAGGACTGGACTGCTCCCAGGGAGGTCACTGCCTGCTCTCTGGGGCTGCCTCTGCTTTGGAAACCTGCTCCTAGCCTCAGTGTCCTCTTTGGTCCCGGTTGTGATTGCACTGGCCAAGCCAAGTCCAGTCACACAGCAGCTGCACTCCACCAAAGGGCAGTAAACAAACACAGACTGTGAGACAGTAGAATTTGCCGACAAAATTAGCAGTGAATTTTAAAGAATACTACCTCAGTGACTCAGCCTTACAGAGGCATGTAGGCTGATGAGAGTGTCAATCGAAGCTTCTGGGATGAATTGCTCTATTTATACCAGTAATATAGATCTAGAAATTCCATGCCTGGGATTCTACTACTGTAGGGAATAGTTTAAGGTGTAGGAGCTAGAATGTGTTCGGCTGCCAGGGGTAGAAATTTCAACTAAGCCTGTCACAGTCAGACACCTACTGCCTGCACAAGAAGTATGGTAGTGAGAAATTCCGGACTTGGTTGGGATCTGGTATAATGAGGAACCTGGCGCTTGCTTGCCCCATCCAAGGGAGTGGGAGAGCCTTGTCTCCCCTCATGGTGCGTCATCAGCTGCTGAAATATATAGCATCCTGTCCTAACGTGACAATGCCCAGCCAGCAAAGGATAGCCCCTCCCTGAAAAGCGTCGCTCCCAGAAGCCTTCAGGAGACTCTCCAACTCATTCTGTGCTTAAGATGGACACATATACGGGGCCCAGACATACTGACAAGAGAGTGAGACAGCCTTGGTGGGCTCAGGCCCTTGGGGCTCTTCAGTGCTTGGCTGCCTGAATAGCACTGGGATCTTATTCTAAAGCAAGCGGTGGGAGCAGTTTTGGTAGATGGCCAATAGTGTCTGCCGTGGGAAACCACGGTTTTCTACTGTTTGGAAAAAGAAAAAGCAACAGAGGTATGAGCTCACCAGATGGATTTACTTTAGGGACGGCTCGGGCACTAGAGACTAGACAAGCTAATCTCCTACAGGCGGGAAGCTCTTTTGCAGTGGTCATAGGCATGAAGTGGGGCCTGGGGGTTTCTGTGAAAAGAAGTTGTGGTTTCCTATTAGGGACAAAGCTTGAGAAGGAACAGGGGTTGCCAAGGGCAGAGCTGAGTCATGATGGGGTTGTAGCTATGGTCACCCGGCTCATTGAGCCCTGCTTGTTCATTTTTAGCAGGCATGGGGCAGGGAAGAGGTGTGATGTGATCTTTGTTCATCTCAGAACGGCAGAGTCAGATGTGTTCACATACAAAGATATCTGAAGTAGTGTTATTCGTAAGTGTAAAGAAGTCGTGCATTTATTTGGATTTATTCTGCGAGGAGTAGAATCTGGCTTCCAGCCTCACTGGCCAGACTCCAAACCCACATGCTCAGTGGCCACCCCTTCCT
Organism: Ctenomys sociabilis; assembly: GCA_004027165.1. Lineage (NCBI taxonomy): Eukaryota > Metazoa > Chordata > Mammalia > Rodentia > Ctenomyidae > Ctenomys > Ctenomys sociabilis. The sequence continues at coordinate 34,623 of PVKA01005640.1, read as the reverse complement.
CAGCAACAACAGAAGGGGAGGCAATAGGAAGGATTCCAGAACTTGTGTTACTTCCATAGAGAAAACAAAGGTGACTGGGCTCGGACTTCAAGGACTGTGGTCTCGCAGGGGCTCCTCACATCCTTCTCCCAGTTTTCACTCCCCCCTTTAGGTCCTGGGACTGAGACGGGCCCCTCACATATGTGCACACTGAGCGCAGGTGCTACCCTACTGACATCCCTGGGGTCCACTGTCACTTTAGAGAGACCGGTAGGTCCTAAAGAGCTTCACTGCCTGATTCTTGCTGGGAGTCCCAAATAGCTGAAAGTTCAAGTAATGTGTTTAAGTTCCAGTGGCTTCTGCCTGGCTTACTGGGTCAACCAAACCTAAGTTACATTTTAAAAGAAAAACTGATCAGAGGAAAACCATCACAGTAATATGGTTTTCTAATAATAATGGATGGTAGCTTGAAAATTAAAGGGATTTTTGTTGTGGGCCTTTGGCTCAGGCTCTCCACCCTGCTGTTACCACAGACCGTGACGGATGGCTGCTGGGTGTGTGGCAGGGTGCACAGTCTTCAGTTACCGTTCTTCTTTCTTTCTTTCTTTCTTTCTTTCTTTCTTTCTTTCTTTCTTTCTTTCTTTCTTTCTTTCTTTCTTTCTCCTTCTTCTTCTTCTTCTTCTTCTTCTTCTTCTTCTTCTTCTTCTTCTTCTTCTTCTTCTTCTTCTTCTTCTTCTTCTTCTTCTTCTCCTTCTCCTCCTCCTCCTCCTCTTTCTTTCTTTCTTTCTTTCTTTCTTTCTTTCTTTCTTTCTTTCTTTCTTTCTTTCTTTCTTTCTTTCTTTCGTGAAACCGGGCATTGAACTCAGGCCCTTGCACTTGCTAAGGAAACGCTTATTCTACTGAGCCATCTCCCAGGCCCCTCAGTTACATTTCTTAGGTCACCTAACTTTTCTAGAGCAACATGTTCCCATTCACCCTTCCCACCCTCAGTTTTTTCATCAGACAGTAAAGGAAGATGTAGAGACAAGGGGCTTTGAATTAGTCATTTTAATAATTAATAGGTATGGCTAAAGTTTCAGGGGAGAGAAAACTGATTAGTTCCTTGGTCATTGTAATGTGGTTAGATGTAAAGTAACTAAATTTTAGGTCTCAAAATTCAAAATTTCTTTCTTTCTCAAAGCTATGTATGTGTTGCTGGGTGTGGTGACACACACACCTATAATCCCAGCACTTTAAGGCTGAGGCAGGAGGATTGACACAACTTTGAGGACTATATAGTGAGTTCAAGTCTCACACAATGAGACCCTGTTTCAAAGAAAAAAAAAAAAAGCTATGCATGTGTTTATTCAGAATAACCACAACATTTTTCTTGGGCTTTACAACTGTCTTCCTAGGCTTACTCTGTTTGCTTTGCAGGAAGAGCTCATGCTGCCTGGTCCTGCAAGTCTGACCAGCTGGGCCACATTGCTGTCAGGGACTGGCCAAGATCCCCAACTGCCTGTATGAAGGCTACGGTGAAAGGATAAAATAAGAAACAGACAAATTTAGTGATGCACAGGGAGGTGCTGGGAGATCAGGGCTTCGGGATGGGCAGGGACAAAGACCCCTGAGCCAGCCACTGTTTGTTAGCCAGTCTAGAGGAGAGGTAGGGTACTTTGCTTGAAACTGAATAGAAGCAGTGGTAGAAGGGGCAAGTTGATCATCATAAGGGGAACAAACCAAGCTCCATCTCCATACCTGGGTGCTGATCTCACTGTTCAAGAGGGGAAGGGGATTTCCACATTCCAGAGCTGGCCCACAGGCAGGCAGGGTAAGGACACCCTACGTCAATGTACGATTTCTAGGCCCAGGCACTTTGCCACCTTGGAAATGGGTGAATCTGCACTGATCATGGTTCCTTGAGAGTTTTATGCTTATACCACAATCTCGTTTATTTCTGAGATTCAGTTTTCAGCTTAGATGTGCTCATGCTGGTAGGGTAGCTTATGGAAAAAACTTAAAAACCATTTCATCTTCATCCAAGCTATAGAAATTAAAATGTGGTTCAATCAGTTGAACCCTGGGTTCAATCACCAGTACCACGCAAAGTAAATTGAATAGGTAGGTATGTGGCATGGATACATCTGAGAGAGTTTGTAGCAGAAAATGCTTCCCTCACCCCTCAACCCCCAGCCAAGCCAGTATACCTTAGTTTCTTAGCTGCCCAGGTATAGTTCTTGTTTCAGCCCCAGTTGCTGCTGTCTCTTAGAAATGACTGGTCACTGTGATGCCTAACTGGTCACTAGGATGCGCATTGTATGAACCAGTCCCCAATTGATAAGTCATTCTGCCTCAGTGCTTCCTGCTTACTTACCCCATATAAGCCCTAGGTCACCAGAGATCAGTGCCTGTCGATGTGAATGAATCTGTCACCAAATCATAGGTGTCATTTTGGAGTTTCTGCTTGTGGTTGCAAGCTCGTAGTGTTTGCGGTGCTCCTGTGCCTCCTGGCTTTGTGAATCTAGTCCTGCTGATGTGGAATGTCTCTATCTGGAGAACTCTCATTCTTCAAGACCCAACTTAGAGTTCCTTCTCCTCTAGAGGGTCTCATAGTACTTGTTACCCACCCACAGTCCCCTCTTGGGTCTCATAGTACTTTATATCCACCCACAGTCTGATAATTGCGATGATGGAGGAAGAAACTCTGAACCTGAACGACATCTGGGCTGAATTTGTGTTCTCTAAAATTGCAGGATGAATTTCAAGAACAACAGAGGTTAGAAGCAGAATATATTTTTTGGGGAAAAGAAAGCTTTTGTCTGAGAGAGAGATAGAAGGGGACCCAAGTGGGTTGCCAAGGAACTGCCTTTTCTCTGGATTTTCATAGAGCAAAACAACAAGGTGAGGCAGGTCCAAGGTAAGAAAGTTGGAATCTTGCTAGGTGGGCATGTGGTGGGACAGAACCATGGTTAACCAATAAGATTACAAGCATAATTGCTCAGGCAAAATTGATTAAATTAGGATCAAATGGGAAAGCAAGTCATTAGCAAGTAGACATGAATACAGAACAGGGGCTTTTCCTGTAGGGGGTTGGTTAGGGACTCTTCCTGGCCTTTTCAAGGTGACTGATACTTAGTAAAGTATCAATCCCTGATGTCCATTCCTAGGAAGGTATGTGGGTGCATTTGTCTAAACTCTTGTCTTGAGGTCTAGCCCACAGCAGGAGCGCCTGTTTCCCCACAGCTGCAAGCTTTCTTGCCTTCCTGGTGGCTCCTTCGAAGGCCCAGCCCTGTCTGACTACTTATAATATTTCTAACTCAGTTGCCTACAACAGTGATGTGCTGGATATCAAGTATCTAAATTTTAGACAGATCTCAAAATTCAAAGGCTGATCAAAAACTTCAAGGCTAAAATAGTAGTACTTTGACTAACCTGATTACAAACACATATCTAAAAACTAGGTTTCTCAGTGCAGCAGAGAAGTAGAAGTAAAAGTGGGGAGGTTAATTAAAATTTTTGAAAATTTATTTATTTATTTGGTACAAGGTCTTTCTACACAGCTCAGACTTATAGTGATCCTACTGACTCAGTCTCCCCAGTGCTGGGATTACACGCTTGCTTTTGGTGGCCAGCAGTGGTGCCTGGGGTTCAGGGGCCAGCACGGCATGCGGTACCAGGGATCAAGCCCAAGTCCTTGCTCTTGCCAGGCAGGTGCTTAGAATGTGGAACTATCTCTCTGGCCCAGTGGGGGCGCCTTATTGACTCTGAGGACACGAGAGGAGCTGAGGAAGAGGGGGGTGGGGGTGACCTGAAACAAAGGAAGGCTAAGATTTTATGAACTTTTGCTAGGAGTGAGTTTGAAGAGCAGGTTTAATGACACCTAAGGAACTGATTTGGCTCTTCTTTGTGGCATGGGAAAGGTAAAAGGAAATTGTATTTAGGATTAGGGTAGGGAAGAAGGGGAAGTGGTCATTGGGAAGATGAGCTGTTGTTTTTGGGATTCAGTCATGTTGAATAATAAATTAGTAGTTTGCACTCAGGCTGGAACCTATCATTTCCACCTTTTAGTTGTTATGAAGGGGAAATGACTCTCTTAGACTGAATCCTGCTGAACTGGGGCATCTTTTGAGGATCAGGGAGGACTGACCAACAGTTCATGCCCATGTAGAAGCTAGTCTCAGTTGGGATGAGAAGTTCACCCTTAGTGAAGGCTTGCATCTAAGATTGAAGAAACCTTAACAAATTTTAAAAAGGCAGAGTGGTGTGAATAGATGTGTCATTATCATGATTAAAGAACCAAGAAGATGAAGTAGAAAGGGGAACATCATTCAAGTGTGTCATTCCACCTTGGCCATGGTAAGAGGGAAGAATACTAATTTCCTAGTTCCTGACATTTTTGCTATAGCCAATTATAAATGTCTTTTATCTTGTCTATGAAGATCTCTGATTTATTTAAAAAGTAACATCATTCTCCCAGCGTAGCACTGGTCACCTCAGATACCAAAGGAAAGACAGAACTGAGATATAGTGAGCAATGGGAGGAAAACTATCAGGTGTTGGGAAGTTGTGGAGTAAAAAAGTGCCCTAAGTCTAGCTAGAGCTAAGGGAAGGAGCTGAGGCTAAGGCAGAGGCAGCTCCAAGAGAAGCTTGGTGAGGTAGGTCTTTAAAAGTCCATTTGCCTCTATTACACTAGGTCTACTGATTATGGCATATCTTGCCCTTTTTTGATTGTCTTTGTTTGTTGAGCTAACCATTTATGAACCATGTGTCAGAATAGGTGTACCTGCATTCTTGATAACTCTGAGGTCTTGAACTAAATGATAGGAACCATTAGGTTTATGTATAGGAAGAATGGGAATGTTGTATGGTGAGTCAGCAGTTGTAAGAAAACCATTGCTAAGGAGACATTAAATTGTAGGTTTGAGTCCCTGTTGGTGTTCAGCAGCTATTGGATATTGGGGAAAACAGGGGAAGGCTGAGGGATCCCTGAGGTGAACTAGTACAGCTGTAACATGGATGGCATGAGTAGGGACTCGAAATGTCGCAGAGTATGTGGTTGACAAGGGACGAGGGAGGAGCTGGTAGTGCACTGAGGTTGGATTTGTAGGCCAAGCACTGTGGGGAGAGAGAAGGTGAAAGAGAAGTGGAGATTTTGGAAGAGATATCTCTTCATGAGAGGTATGGGCAGATTAAGATCACAAGGAAATAATGAGTGAAAAACAATGTCTAGAGTCTGCAGGGATCGGGCCCTGTGTTGAAGGGGTCAGTTAGGTTGGCCATCAATACCCGCTATGGACACTGTAGATCTAATATAACAACCTGAAAACTCAGGAAGAGCACTATATGTGGCCCTTGTGTCAACAAGAAAGTATTGTCCCACGTGAGATTTCCAGTGAGATGTAGGGCTCTGAGAAAAATACCTTGAGGGGCAAGACCCTTGATGGGGGTCTATGGATCCAAGGCCCATTATTTCTCTTCAGTAGCAAGACAGAGCAGGTCAGCTATTGATGGATTTGGCTGCAGGGCAGGGAATTGGATGACTTACCCACTCTCTGGTGGGCAAGGCAGTCACATTTCCAATGACCCTTGATGCTGTAGATGGAATCAGGTCCAATGGCAGCCACAGGTTGGGGCAGGTTCATGCCCAATGTCCTTTTTTTTCCCCAAATGTATTTGGTACAGGGTCTCACTCCACAGCTTGGACTCATAGTGATCCTCCTGTTCTCAGCCCCGCCCCCCAGCACTGTAATTACAGCTGTGCACGACCACACCTAGTCTAGGTGGCTGGTTCAGCATGCCCAGGGGCAGAACTGGCATAGCTTATGGTGCTGGGGATCGAACCCCAGTCCTTGTGCTTGCCTAAGTAGGTGCTTAGTTGACTGAGCTATCTTGTTGGCCTTCCCAGTATTTTTCTTTGCTGAACTTGAAACATGGTACAGGAGGGCCTCGGGTGGCAACATTTTGTTCAGACTTAGCATTACCTTGATAAGGTTCTGCTTCAAATGGAGCCCTGAGTGGTACAGCCTAAAGATGGTGTGTATAGTTAATTTTTTTCTTTATTATTGAACACATGGAAAGCCAGATCAAGTAAGTCTCCTTGTGGAGTAGAGGCCTGAGTTCTGTCTTTAAGCTTGGCACAAACGTTAGGAGCAGATTGGGAACTGAAGTGGGAGTTAATAAGGGTCATGCCCTCAGATGACTGAGGGTCAACATGAACATACTTAGTTAAGGCATCTATGAGGCAAGAAAGAAGCTCAGAAAGGTTTTCATTAGGATGCTGACCTGGTAAACACAAGGTACTGAGTTAGATCATAAGGACCGGAAAAAAAAAAAAAAAAAAAAAAAAAAAAAAAAAAGAAAATCCAGGATGCTGGGCAAATTTGTAGAGCTTTTCATAACTTGTGGCCTTACTTTTTTGTTGGATGTTTAAGATCAAGTTGAGGTGAGACCTATCAATTAAAATTAATTCCTTACTAAATTAATTCTACTAAAGCCAGATAATCTCAGGATATGGTTTGGAACCAAGAATAGTGTCTTTCTAGGGCCAAAATACTGGTTATCCTCTTATCCCCTTTAGAGTATCAATCCCTGATGTCTATCCCTAGGTAGGGATGTACTGCATTTGTCTAAACTCTTGTCACAAGGTCTGGCCCACAGCAGGAGTGCCTGTCTTTCCCACAGTTGCAAAGAACCTTCTTTTTCTTTTTTTTTTTTTTTTGTTTTTTGGGCAGAACCAAGGATTGAACTCAGGCCCTTGTGCTTCCCAGGGAAGCGCTTCTTCCACTGAGCCATCTTCCTGGTCCCTAGAACCTTACCTTTCATACTGGCTCCTTTAAGGGCTCAGGCCTATCTGACTACCTATAATTATCCTATCTAACTCAGTGTGTATTAGATGTCAAGTATCTAAATTTTAGACAGATCTCAAAATTTGAAGGCTGATCAAAAAATTCCAGGCTAAAACCATAAGACTTTGACTAATTAACCTGATTACAGACATGTATCTAAAAATACATTTAAAATCATATTGAAAGAGCCATTATAATCACAGTCATTGCTTTTCATTAATTTTTAGCAAGGCACAGCAATACTAAGAATCAGGGATCTCTATATTTCAAGCACACTCTTTCTTTCTGGTGAAAGACCACATGTCATTTTTCTATTGCCCTGTTTCCCCTCATCAATTACATTCACCTCTGTTTCATCCCTGCAACCCACAGCTCTATGGGAGCCTTCCCTCTGGAGAAATGCTTCAAGTCCCTCTGCTGGCTCTGCACTCTTAACCTCAAACAAAGATCAGGCCAAAAGCTCTCCACAGTAACCATGCCACTGTCCAAAGAGAAGGCTGCATTGATTTTTTTTCTGCCATCCAGGCAATATCTGTAAATACAAGCAAAATTCAGGCCACCTTCCTGCCAAACACAGCCTACACCTGTCTTGTAGTGACCTCCTGTCTCAGCCTCCCCACGGCTGGGATTACAGGTGTGCACCCCCACGCCTGGTTTTGGTGGCCCACTCAGCAGGCCTAGGGTGGGGCCAGCACAACATGTGGTACCAGGGATTGAACCTGGGGCCTATACTTGCCAGACAGGTGCTTAGACTGTAGAGCTATCTCCCCAGCCCCCTTTCCAGTTTTTACATCTTTCTTCTTCTTTGTGCCACCCAGGAGTCATGCCAGTTATGAAGGCACAGGCTCTTGCATCATTGCATTTTTGAAGCATTCAGTGGTAAGCTTTCAGAAGCATTTCCTCTACTGTGGGTATCAAGAATATAACGATTTTATAAAATGAGTTGGAAAGATGGGGCTCCACCACAGACCCCCTCTGTCTCCTTGTTACCTCTTTCTGGAGTGGATGTCTTCCTCCCATGACTCAGTCACCAAGAGTGTCACCTTTGAACCTGCATGATTTGGATCTTGGATAATTCCCGCAGGCTCCATGTGTTAAAGGCTTGCTCACCAGCCAAGGAGCAAGCTCACCAATGCTTCTCAAGCATTTTGACTCAGCTGCCTAAGGGGGAGCAGCACAGTGGCCCAACTTTATTGGAAGCACTGTGTGTTAGCTCCCGTCTGACTTGGGCTTTGGGTGTTGTCTTAGAAACCTGGCCCATCACTGAGATACAGTATAAGACACTTGCAAATTAAATGAGATGTTTATTTTGGCTGTTTCAGAAGTGTACTTTGGGCAGTCATGGTGGAAGGGCAGGCTGTGGGCAAGAGCTGCTATCCCACAGTGGTCAGGAAGCAGAGAGGAGGGAGAAGCCCAGCGGGAAGCCCTTCCAGATCAGCACCCCCTGGGCTGCTCCCTCCCACCAGCCCCCACCTCCTAGCAGCACATCAGCTGTGAACCTATTGGTGAACTACTCCACAGTCCACTCACCGTCCAGACACATGGGGCTGTGGAGAAACACTTCAGATGAAAACTGTACCAGGCATTGTTTTTGCATCCCTTTCCCGGAGCCTTGAAAACCAATGCTCTTCACTTGTGAGCTTTTCTGATGCCTTTGTAGGCAGATTAGGGGTGGCCGGCTGGCTGGGCAGTTGGGCCTGACCTGTCACTCACAGAGATCCACGGCACGGGTATACAAGTCCTGCACTGGGAACCAATGCTAGCTTCAATTCTTTTGGTGCAGGTTTTTGACAAGAGGGCTTGGATTGGCCATCAGGGTACAAAAGAGGTCATCCTCAACCTTGTAGCTGCTGGAAGTTCTTTCAGTGGTCAGCTTGGCACTCTGGGCAGTGCTCTTCTTGCCTTTAATTGGCCCACACTCACTCTGCAGAGTATGCTTCTCTTCCTGCTTTTAACAAACATAAAGTTTCACTCTTTTGTACGTTTCTTGCCCAATTTTTTGTTCAGGGCAGCAAGAACCTGGAAAAGGTCCCTGGGAAGAGCACAGTGCCCAAGAGCCTGGAGCACATGGACAGTCGGTAGTTTTATCTCTAGTTGACTTGCCTAGTTTCATGCTTTAATTGTTATGTCAGAGAGTGTCTCTTAATTTATTGTCAGTTTAACAATGGATTTTTTTATTTTAAAAGTTTTTAGTTGTGGCCCCAGACCCAGCACAGCTTGGCTGGTGAGTGAGAACTGCAGGCCCACCTCAGCAGAGAAACCTTTCCCAGAATTCTCTGGTTCTGCCCTATGGCCCCAGACCCAGCACGGTTCAGCTGGTAAGTGAGAACTCCAGGCCCGCTGTGCCAGACATCCACTACCCTTTTGGGAGCCCAGCAGACCCACCAAAGCCCAGGCCCAGTGAGTGTGTGAGTGAGCTTCTGTGCTCTCCTGCCCCCCGCCCCCACACGCCTCCACACCCAGCCCAGGCCTGGCATACAGGCCTGGGGAGAAACTCTGAGGCTGAAGTCCTTGCACTGAGACTGGGGTCAAAACCATGCAGCTAATCCAGAAGCAGAGCATCTTGTCAAAGGGGCACAACAGGCTCACCTCCAAGGACGGCAACAGGAAGGAGCTGAGCACAGCAGCCAGACCCAAGCCAGGCAAAACTACATGAACTAGAACTTGGTGTAACAATACCTGAATTTCATAAGGTGTTAAGGTTAGAACTTCACAAAAACTCTACACCAAAAGTCAGAGGAGAGAGCTATAAGTCATGATAAAGACAAGGAGCCAAATGCAATCTCAGGCCTCGAGCCCACCAATGATAACTGCAGAGGACACTAGCGCAACTAAAAGGAATGAATTAACAGAGTTGGAAGCAAGGAAACAACAGCACAAAGGTACAGAGGAACTCAGACCAGAATTAATACCTGAAAAAAAAAGAAATATTTCAAGAAGTAAAGAATTAAATCCAGAAACATATGGGGGAAAACCCAATGCCCACCCAGCACAAGCGCAGAGAACACTATTCTAGCTGAAACATATGAATTAACAGCATCTCAGGCAAAGAAACAACAGCAAAAAGGTAAAGAGGAACTCAAAGTAGAAATAATTTCTGAAATAAAAAAAGAAATCTTTGAAATCATAGTATCTGAAGTAGAGAATCAATTCCTGAAATATATGGAGGAAATCCAATTTGGAAAAAACTCTGCAGTAAAAGAATTAATAGCTACCTCTAATGAAGAAATTGAAAAAAAAAATAGAGGAGATTAGAAATATGATGGATTCCTTGAATGAGCAATACAGGAAAGAAACTGATCAAATGAAGCAGAAGCAAAGAGATATAGAAGAACTTAAAATCTCAATCACAACTCTACAAAACTGTTTGAGTGAAAGTGAAGACAGAGTCTCAGATCTTGAAGACTCTGGTGCAGCTAGTGAAAAGGTGAGAAAAGATCTCTTAAAAACAACTAGGATGCAGGAAAAAAAATAATCCATCACATGCAAGATTATGCCAAGATGAACAATGTGAGATTAATAGGAATCAATGAGAAAGAAGGAGTCAACACAAATGATATAAACAGAATATGGGCAGAAGTAATAGCAGAAAACTTCCCAAATATGAGGAAACAATCTAGCATTCAGGTAACCGAAACATACAGAACTTAATAACTTAAACCCAAATAACTTAAACCCAACATATCGAGACATGTAATAGTCAAGATTCCAGAAATCCAACACAAGAACACTATACTGAAAGCTGCTAGAGGAAAGAAGCAGATCACATTCAAAGGAAAACACATCAGAATTAGAGCCAACTTCTCTTCACAAACCATGAGGGTAAGGAGAGCAAGGAGCAGAGTATTTCAAGTCCTCTATGAAAACAAATTCCACCCCAGACTACTATACCCTGCAAAACTCTCTTTCAAGTTTGATGGAGAAGTGAAATACTTCCATGACAAAGAACAACTAAAGAATTTCATGATGACAAAGCCATCCCCACACAGGCTACTGAAAGATGTTCTAGAGAGGGACTACAATCCCCAGAACTCCATGAATGAGAACAGAAGGAACACACTAAACAGCGCAAACAATTAAACACAGGATACAAAGGAGTAAATAACAGCAGGTAAGTAACATGACAATCATAAGGCACCACGTTTCAATTATAACCATCAATGTAAATGGACTCATTTCACCAATAAAGAGAAATAGACTGGCACAGTGGATTAAGAAACAAAATCCAACAATATGCTATATACAAGAAACACACTTAACTCAAAAGGACATTCATAGGCTTAAAGTCAAGGGATGGAAAACAATACTGCATGCCCCAGTACCACAGAAAACAGCAGGGGTAGCAATCTTGTTCTCAGACAATCTTAACTTCAAACCAAGAATGATCAAATGAAATACAGAAGGACACTATATACTGGTAAGGGGAAGAATTCAAGAGCAAGAGGTAACACTCATAAATATCTACGCACCAAACACGGGAGCACCCAACTATGTAAAACAAATCTTAATGGACATGAAAAAGCTAATATCCAATACCACAATCTTAACAGGGGACCTAAATACCCCCTTATCCCACAAAGACAGGTCAATTAGACAAAAAATTAGCAAAGAAGTAATAGAACTGAACTAGAACCTGGAACAAATGGACTTGGTGAACATATACAGAGTGTTCCACTCAATCACAGCTAAATATACATTTTTTTCAGCTGCACATGGGTCATTCTCCAAAATAGACCACATACTGGTCCATAGGTCATGCTTCTTATATGTAAGAAAACAGAAATTATCCCATGCATATTATCTGACCACAGTGCAATGAAACTGGAAATAAATGACAAAAGGAACCAGAAAAAGCCCCTAATTACATGGAAATTAAACAACACCATACTCAGCAATCAATGGGTTGCAGGTGAAATTAAACAAGAAATTCAACAATATCTACAATTCAGTGAGAATTCAACCACAACTTATCAGAATTTATGGGGTGCGATGACAGCAGTTCTCCAAGGGAAGTTCATAGCTATAAACTCACATATTAGGAAAACAGAACGCGAACAAATAAACACTCTAATGGTGCACCTCCGACATCTAGAAAAGGAAGAGTTAACCAAACCCAGAGCCCAAAGATGAGAAGAAATCATAAAGATTGAAGCAGAAATTAATTCAATTGAGATGAAGAAAACTGTTCAAAGAATCAATAAATCAAAAAGCTGGTTCTTTGAAAAACTAAATGAAATTGATAAGCCACTAACCTCATCAAAAAGAGGAAAGAAAAAATTCAAATACAAGCAATAAGGAATGAAAAGGGTGAAATCACCACAGACCCTGTGGAAATTCAGAAGATTATTAATAGCTACTGTGAGAATCTTTATGCTCACAGAATAGAAGACACAGATGAAATGGACAGATTCCAAGAAAGGTGCAATTACCAAAACTGAATCAAGAAGATAGAACAACTCTCAATAAACCAATAACAACAGCCAACAAAATATGAAATGTAATAAAAAGCTTGCTGGCAAAGAAAAGTCCAGGTCCTGATGGATTCACAGTTGAATTCTATAAGAAATTTACAGAAGATATAATCCCTACACTCCATAAACTCTTCAATGAAATTGAAAAGGAAACAGTTCTCCCAAAATCATTCCTAGAGACAAGTATTATACTTATACCAAAACCAGGGAAAGACACAACTAAGAAAGACAGCTACAGGCCAATCTCACTCATGAATATAGATGCAAAAATCCTCAATAAATTCCTACCAACAGAATACAGAAAATCATCAAGAAGATCATGCACCATGACCAGGTAGGATTCATCCCAGTGATGCAAGGATGGTTCAATATTTGAAAAATCTATAAATGTAATATACTGTATCAATAGAGCAAAAACTAAAAACCACATGATCCTCTCAATTACTGCTGAAAAGGCTTTTGACAAAGTCTAACACTCATTCATGTTCAAAATCCTTCAGGAAATTGGAATAGAAGGCCTCTACTTCAACTTGATAAAAGCCGTCTATGACAACCCAACTGCTAATATAATTCTAAATGGGGAAAAACTGAAATCTTTTACTGTTAGATCTGGTACAAGACAAGGATGTCCTCTATCACCCTCCTATTCAATATACTTTTGGAATCATTAGCTACAGCCATAAGACAACAGGGAGAAATAAAAGGAATAAGAATAGGTAAAGAAGAAGTTAAATTATCACTATTTGCAGAAGACATAATACTTTACTTGGAAGATCCAAAAAACTCCACCAAGAAGCTCCTTGAATTGATACACAAATTCAACAGCATAGCAGGATATAAAGTCAATACTCAAAAGTCAATAGCATTTCTCTATACAGATAACAAACACACTGAGAGGGAAACTATAGAAATAATACCTTTTACAATAGCTCAGCGGAAAATGAAATATCTTGGAATTCATCTAACTAAAGAAGTTAAAGATCTTTTCATGTAAAATTATAGTACTCTGAAAAAAGAGATCATAGAGGATTTCACGAAATAGAAAGATATACCCTGCTCCTGGATAGGAAGATCCAACATTGTGAAGCTGGCCATACTCCCAAAACTGTTGTACAGATTCAATACAATCCCTATCAAACTACCAACAAAATATCTCCTAGACTTAGAGAAATCATTCTTATAATTTATTTGGAACCAGAAAAGACCTAGAATAGCAAAAGCAATCCTGGCCAACAAACACAAGTCAGGAGGCATTATAATTCCTGACTTGAAATTATACTACAAAGCCACTGTGATAAAATCAGCATGGTATTGGCAACAAAATAGACCTGAGGATCAATGGAATAGACTAGAAGATGCAGAGGCCCCTATGAACACACTCAACCACTTGATCTTTGACAAAGGGGCCAAATATGCTTACTGGAAGAAAGCTAGCCTGTTTAACAAATGGTGCTGGAAAAATTGGATCTCCACATGTTGAAAACTAAATCTTGACCCAGCTCTATCACTCACCATGCACTAAGCTAAAGTCAAAATGGATTAAAGATATTAACACCAAAACTGCAACACTCAATCTCCTGGAAGAGAAAGTGGGAGGAACTCCTGAAGACATAGGGGTAGGCAAAGAATTTATGAACAAACAGGTATCTGCACAAGAAACACTTGAAAGAATTAACAACTGGGACCACCTCTTATTGAGAAGTTTTTGCACTTCAAAAGAAATTACCATCAAAGTGAAAAGACAACCCACAAATTTTGAAAAAATCCTAACTCATAAGAATTCAGACAAGGGTCTGCTCTTTAGAATTTATAAAGAACTAAAAAATATTAGAGCCCCTAAATTTAAAGACCTAATCCAGAAATGGGCATCTGAGATGAACACACACTTCTCAGAAGAGGAAATTAAAGAAGCGAATAAATATATGAAAAAATGCTCCATATCAGTAGTCATCCGTGAAATGCAAATTAAAACAGCACTGAGATACCATCTCACCCCAGAAAGAATAGCTAGCATAAACAAATCAACCAACAACAAATGTTTGAGATGATGAGGGGAGAAGGGAACCCTTCTCCACTGCTGGTGGGAATGTAGACTGGTGCAACCATTATGGAAATCAGTGTGGAGACTCCTTAAGAAACTAGGACTCGAAATCCCATTCAAGCCAGCTATACCCCTACTGGAAATTTTCTCAGTAGGAAATTGGATACATCTTATTATAGGGATATATATGTACCTATGTTTATAGCAGCACAGTTTGTGATAGTAAAATCTTGGAACCAACCAAGATGCCCACCACATGAGGAATGGTTGAAAAACATGTGGTATTTTTAGACAATGGAGTATTACTCAGCTGTAAGGAATGATAAACTCGAAGCCTTCATATTTAAGTGGATGCCATTTGAAGACATACTTATAAGCAAAATAAAGCAGACCCACACTTGCAAATATTGTATAGTCTCCCTAGTAAATCTTAAAAGAAAAACTGCAAATAGAAAAGTATAACACAATTAAAAGGAAAGGGAGAACTTCAGATTGGACAATGAGGAAGGGGAAAGGAGAACCACTGAAAAACATGACAGAGGCAAGACCATTCACTTATACACACTAGATGGGTAAGACCATGATCCTGAGAAACATCAGGAGATTTTTAAAACTAGCAGTTAAGTGGTAGGATTCTCACCCCATCTAACTATATATTCTGATAGAACCAAACAACTGCACTGAATTTAATAATGTGTAATAGAAGGGTCACCCTCCAAATGCCTGCCATCCTGGTCTTCTAAATGTGTACTTCTTGTCATGACATACCAGCTATTACTATACTGCCATTTTTTCAAGGGTAGTAAATGAAAAATAAGACAAAGAAATGTCAAAAGACAGTCAGGCTACAATGATACTATGCTGTATATGGATGGATTTCTAAATATCTATGTAAATATATGTGTGTTCATTCCTATTTTTTAAATTTTTCTTCATATTCTTTACAGACTTAGAGTTTAGTATCTCAGTACTTGGCGGAAAATACATGTTACATGTTATGCCTGTGATGTCTGATATTTAGACTAATAGTGTGGGTAAACTGAACTGCATATGTTGCAGGGTAATAATAAACTTCTCTACCCGAGGGTTAACAACCTAAGTTTTCAGATTAAAAATTGGGGAAAAAGAAAGGCTGCAAGGTCAGCCAACATTTGGCCCTAGCCCTTCAAGGTCAGTGAATACTCAGGACCTAGGAGAACCTGTACTGTAACATCATGGAACTCAGTTGTGCCCCAAATTTTCTGATCAAGGACATTATGGGGCCACAGAGGAATGTGGTCGATGATGTACAGTGTGCCTAAGGAGAGTCACATGGAGAGAAAACTTTCTCTCAGGCTTCCACAGAGAGCAAACTGGTCAAGCAACGGCCATGACTCATCCACAAAGATGACACTGACAAGGGATCTACAAAGAGCCTTACAAGGTTACAGGATAAACCCTGAGGGTACCTGACTGGCCTTGTCTGATACAAAAGTTACATTTTTTGTTATAAAGGTCTTGCTTTAACTCAGTCTTAACCATCCAGCAGAAAAGTATAAAAATGGAGGTATATAAAGTAAAGTGATCTCTACGATTCCCGGTTGACGAGGGGCTCTTGCAGAGTGGTGAGCAGTTGCTAAGGGCACCTGGCAATCCATAGATGCCTCGGATGCACAATACATGGTGCACATTTCCTGGTGCAATTGCAGTTTTGCTATAGGAGCCACTTGTGGACCACAGACCCTAAGTTCCCCTACCCCAAGTCCATGGCTGATAGCTGTGAAACAAAAGACAGATCAGTAAGACAAAAGTGTAAAAAATAAAGTTTAATATTGCATAGAGCCTTTGTAAGGGCAAGGAGACCCAAAGAAACATTTAAGCTTGTGTTTTTAAATTTGATGAAGAAGGTACAGTTAAGCAGAACTATCCTGGACAAAGGTCGGCTCTAATAGTGGAAAGCTGAAGGGAACTTAGCCAGGCCTGTCTGCTGGGGACCTTCTCTGTGAGCAGCATCTGTAGAGCTAAGCACGGGGTCCCCTCTGGACTCAGGGAAAGCACCTCTCACTGGGGGACCTGGCCACCTGCTTTAGGGGAAAAGGCAAGGCTGAGAACAGAAAAGGTTGATTTGATCTCTGGCTTCTGCTGCTCCCTGCAATTCCTATAGCTTAAAACATTCCTCACCACTGGGTCACGGGTCATATGCCGTAGCATGCAGGGCAGTGTCCTGAGCCCATTCAAGCTGTCACCACCATCATGACAGCAAGCACATCTGTCACTTGGAAAATTTCCTTTGCTTCTTCTCATCCCCTCCTCCCCCAACCCCTGCTTTCAATCACTATAGGTTAATTTGCACTTTCTAGAGTTTTCTAAATGCAAGCTCCTCAGCAGGTGCCCACGCAGGTGCCCACCCTGCCAGCATATGTCTCTCACCGTCAGCACCTGTGTTGCTGACTGTCATTCATTCCTTTATGTTTCTGAGCAGCTCCTAGCTCTTGGTAGTCCCCTTCCCCTGATGGTGGAGGTTCAGGTTGTTTCCACTTCTTCTTTCCCCAGAATAATGCCAGCACCTATTGCTATCATTCACATATTTTGTAGAAAAAGGGACGCAGAAAATGGGCTTATAAAAAAAAGTCCAGGTTCATACCTGGTGCACCACATGGGAGCTGCCAGGGAGGGGCTCTCATGGGCCATGAGCTGTGTTTCTGCAGGAAGCGCGTCTGCAGCACCCCAGGAGCAGCTGGGGCCCTCCCACTTCGGGCTGTTTACAAATAAAGCTGTTAGCAATCTTTATTTATAAGAATCTGTGCAGACTAGGTTTCTATTTTTCCCATCCCCAATCTTCCAAGCTAGGAGCTCCCCCAAATGCCAGTCATCTCAGCCTCTTCGTCAAGGATGTAGATTAGGGTTTACAGCCTGCTTAGGGGGCAGCCTCTCGCTCACCAGGCTCTTAACAGGGCAGGTGCTCTTCTTTTCCTCTGTCACGGCACCTGAGCGCCTCTGATTTCTCTTGCATTACGTGCATCAGTCATGCAACCAATATGAGATTTTAAGCACAATACTTATGGCAGCCACCTGAATATTCCCTGGAGGGGGCTGGCTCCAGAAAAAGCTGGAGACCTCTGTCCACAGCCACACCCGGCATCTCAGCTCCTCCTGTAGGCAGAGAAAGGAGGGAAAGCAAGGCATAGGAAGAGCTGTATATTTGAGATTGTCAGACCGGACCCGTCTGCTGGGGCTGCCTTCGTTGCCTAGTGGCCTCCCTTGCATTTTATTGAGAAGCAAGATGCCCAAAGCCCTGCCACTTAAAGATAAGGATTCCATGTTCAGGTCTTCTGAAGGGAATGTCTATGTTATTTGTCAATAACTCCTGCTTCTCCTCAGGGGCAGTGTGTTAGCCCTGGGTCTCTATAATCACGTACGAAATATTTCCACCATTACGATGCTCATTCAAAAATAAATAAACAGCAGCACCCCTACAGATGTTTCCTTGTTTGCTGAAGGAAAAAGAAGATAAACACAGTTATTGTGATTCACAATATTTGTGTAAGAGGCACCACAGTAGAGTCCTCCTAAGCGCTCCCAACAATAATATTTGGGAACTTTAATTTTTTAAAAAATTAAAGTGGTTCCATTCTACACATATATGGGGCCACATGTCCCCCTCCCAACTTTAACACCTGAAGTGTCTCAGAAGAGCCTTGGAGGGGGACCTGGTGCGTCCAGGAACGGCCCCTTCTTCAGCAGGTGCCAGTTGGGGCCCTGGTGCAGGCTGCAGCACAGGCAGCTCTGGACACCTCCAACTGGGCCTCGCTGCCAGTGTTAGGGTGCACACCTGTGATCTCAGCACTTGGAAGGCTGAGGCAGGAGGGTCCTTGAGAGTTGGAGCTCAGCCTGATGGACTGGTTGATGCCTCTAGAGGCCACAGGGAACAGAGGGCTCAGCACCCTGCCCCATGCTGACTCAATGGGTCTGGGTTAGGGCTGAGCCTGCATCTGCATTGAGTTCCCAGGGTTGGGGCTCCAGGTAAGGGGAACTCACTTTGGAAACTGCTGATCTAATGTTTCTTTCTTTCCAAAGCTTCCTAAAAAATCTTACCTCACAGCTGGGAAACTCATTTGCAGAATGCTGAGGAGAGAACCCGCCCCTACCCAGATTTGCCCTTACACAGGGGGGTGAGCAGGGAGGGGTAAGAAAGGCCACCCTGGCCAGTCCCCAGGTGCTGCTTGAGGTGGGGAGGTCTCACAGGACCTCAGATCTGCCCTTTCCCAGCCTGGTCCCCCACGATGTTCATCCCCTGGGATGACTGCCCAGAAAGATTGTCCTGAGTTCTCAGTGGCTGCCTGCTGGTTTCATGCCCAGGCAGGAAGAAGTCCTTTCAGTCTGGGGTATCTGAGAGAGGAGACGACAGCCTGAGGCCAGAGCGTTGGTGTCTCTGTCTAGGCTGCCAAGCGGATCTGCAGGGTTCCGCAGGAAGTTTTGTGAGTGACCGAAATGCTGGCAAGACGACCAAGTCTGGGAGTCCAGAAAGCTTGAAACTGGACCGGGAGCTAGAGTGGGGAGCCGGAGTGAGCAAGAAGTGAGCAGGCGGGTGTGATCACAGCAAGGAGGGAGAGGAGGGAGGGTGGAGGAGCTGCTGGGCTCGGAAGGGCAGGAGTACCGCAGACCGGTCTGGGCGCACTGCGCAGTCTGCAGGCACATGCAGAGTGCCTCAGGGCTCCAGGTGGTGCGGCCACCACGCTGCCCCATCTCCCTGGGCTCAGCCCGGGCTCCTGGGCTGCCGTGGCTGTCTTCCCAAGGCTGTCCTCTGTACTTCAAACTGGGTCGCCTGCACCTTGGAGGAGCACCGCGGCTTGTCTGGTGACTGACTCGGTATCTTTTTTTTTCTCACTATGCAGCTCAGACTAACACTGATCTTCCGGTTTTCAGCCTCCCCAGCACTGAGATTGCAGGCGTGCACCGCCATGCCCAGACTCATTGGCTGGCTCAGTGCACCTGGGGGCGGGGCCAGCGCGGCCCATGGTGCCGAGGATGGAGCCGCAGTCCCTGCACTTGCACTCAGTCTGCTGAGCTATGTCGTTGGCCCTCTGACTTGGGATCTTTGAGCTGGGTTGCAGGTTAGACCTCCACCAGGGCCTGTCCACGCTGCCTTCTGGGTCGGTATCCACTTTCCGTATCCCATTTGCAGGGTGGTCAGTGGGCCCAGGTGCGTCTTGGGGCTCTGCCTCTGGCAGCTGTACTCCCTTGGCAAAGTCTAGCCTGCATTTGCTCAGGATCCCTCTGTTGGCCTGGTGGATTCAACAGTCTGTGCAGCCCTCCTCCTGGGGAAGAAGCCATTTAGGCCCTGTCTCATCTTTGAAACATGATACTCTATGCCCATAACTCAAAGGAGGGGAGCTTTATTGTGGCTTGCAGCTTACAGAGATTTAAGTCCATAGTTCAACTACTCCAAACCTAAAAAAGGATTGGGGAAGGCTCCTTAGAGGAAAGATGCTCACTGAGGTGGCCAGGAAGCAGACAGTGAAGGGGAGGAGCTAGACCCTCTTAGATCACATCGCACTGAGCTGCCTCTTCTGACCAGACCCTGCTTCTTAACATTAGCTACTGTACCCGATCCACTCTGCTCTGCTTCCATCTGCTCCAAACACATGAGGCTCTGGGGGGGCATCGTAGATCTCAAAAGAAGGTCCCTTAGCCCTACTGGGAGCACAGTCTCCCCTGGTGTCAGGACTATTGTGAGTACAATGGAAGACAGTGCTTCTTATGTGCTTTTAGCCCTCCTCCCTCCCCTTTTTCCCTGTCCCTGCTTCTGCAATTGTGGTCCAGTGTGACCTCAGCATCTAGCTCCAGAACATTGGCTGAGTGCAAAAGTTCAAAGGAAAAACACTTTGCTTTGGAAAAATGAGCACACACAAGGAGTACGCAAGTGTCCTCTGCATAGATGAAAGTCTGTATGATGGGATTTTCATGGACTCATGCTTGCCCAAATAGAAACTGTCCCCAACTTGCTGGGATGCTTTTTCTTAGAATACACAACAAAGACAGCAAGGTAGTTTCCAGAAGAATGGGGTTAAGATGCTCTGGGTTTTCCTGAAGGGTAGAATGGACAACTCAGGTTAGCTTTCACCCACTAGCCCACTAGCAAATTGCAGTTGATCACAGAATAAGCTACTCATCCTCATATATGGGGCTAATGTTTGATTTCTTTATGGACCTGGAGGCCCACCCCAAAGAGCAAGTAATCTCGCTTATGGGAAGAATTGTGCACTGAGGGTGAGCCAGGAGAGCCTGGGCGCTCTCCCTCCAGGTCACAAAAGTTCAAGTAACATGAGAAATTAAGAAAGGCTGGATGATCTTCCCAAAATGATAGCTCTTGCTATGTGAAAATCTTCAAATAGTAGTGAAGGCTCCTGGAGTAGAAGGAATTGAAGAGGCATTGTCCTATTCAGGAGGGAAGGAGACCATTCCCAGTGAACCCAGGAAGTCAGGGCCCCAGGAACTTCTCTACTATGGCACCTCACACAGAAGCTACTCTTGGTCTATTATATTTTCTTTCTTTTTTTTTTTTTTTTTAGATGCAAGACTTTTATTTTTGCCAAGCCAGAGTAAGCCTGAAGGTTGGCACCTACTGGTCCCTCAGCCAACCGCAGCTTCCCCACCCACAAAGCAATCAGAACCATTTGCTTTCTCTCCACAGGGTGGAGAGGGAGCACCTAGGCTTTGGTGGATGACTTGCATTGAGTCCGAGTGCGGGCTGAAGGGTCGGTGGCATTGACCCCCTTGGGCATCCAGTAGTGGCCCAGCCAGCTGGCCCGGCCTGGGTAGTGCCGTTCAATGATCTGCCGGTAGTAGTAGCTTTCTTTAGTCTTTGGAATACTGAAGGGAAATTTCTGAGCTGGTTGCCATCATTGCATCATCAACCTGATGGTCAACAAAGTCCTGTAAAATCTTAAACCGGGAATTCTTGACGGAGGTTATGGCTGCCAGAGGATTTCTTTCGGAAGCAGGTGGGAATCTTCAAAGGCCTCTCTCAGGAGATGTTTCTCGATCCCATCTTTGGGAATCCTCATTTCTGGCGACAGAGACAAGTAATAGGATGATCCAGAAATAGAACTCTCAGCTCGAGGCTGTGGGCAGCAGTGGTTCAGTCTGCTCGGAGGACATCAAACAAATACAGCTCCTTCAGGAGCCTCTGGCTCTTTTCTTCAGCCTTTTCTGGAGAAGGAGCCTTGTGGAAATATATGTAGCCCTGCATCAGCTCACCCAGTCCTTCTCCTGAGATCACCACACTGTGTTCTTCCTCACATACTTGGAAACTAAATATGTACCGACTGATGCTCCAACTACAGTAATGTCATAGGTTTCCAGGGCAAATATGACTTCATCCAAGGCCTGAATGTCTTCCTCAGAGCTAAAGAGGACTTCATGATGTTCACTTCCAATGTGATTTGCCACTTTCCTAGCATCCAGCAAATTAGGGCTGTTCTCCATGCCACTCACAAATGTCTGGAGGGGAGACTGCAGTTGGACCTCTTCTAGCTGCTTTAGCAGAGTGGCAGCCACCAAGCTAGAGTCCAAGCCGCCTGACAAAAGGCAGCTGATCCTTGTGCCTGTCATCAAATGCTTCTTAACAGCACTGTTCAAAAGGATACGGAGGTTGCTCTTCACAGTTTCTAGTTCAAAACCGGGAAAGAGTTTTTCCACGCTGTCATGGCAGACATGCACAGGCTCGTCGGTACAGTGATGAAATTTAACCGTTTCCACCAATGTCACTTTGCCACTGGGCTTTAAATCCAAAACTTCATAGTGTCCTGGAGGAAAAGGCTCCACCTTCAGAAATGGAGTTGTGGAGTACTTCACTGTAATGAGACACAGCCAGAAATCCGTCTTCTGTCATGGCTCTGAACATAGGTCTGACACCATAGGTGTCTCTGCCCAAGAATACTTTCTTGTTGGCAGTGTCCAGTAACATGAAGGCAAACACCCTATCCAGCATACCAATGGTCTGCTCAATGCCTCCTCTGTTGCACAGATGAAGAATTATCTCTCCAGCCACATTGGTCTGGTATTCAAATTCAAAGCATTGTTGCAGCACCCTGTGGTTGTAGATTTCGCCATTGTAACAGAGCCACAAAGAAGGATATTTCCTCAGTTGAACTGGCTGCATTCCAAACAGAGGATCCACCACTGCCAGCCGGTGGAAGGCAAAGCAGCAGTTGGGGTAGCTATTGACCTTCTCAAACAGGAATGTGTCTGGGCCTTTGTGGGCAATCTTCATAGCACTCAGGCACTGCACTGCCAGGCAGGGCCCAGGTGCCACACACGGTGCACTGAGTTCCAGGCTGTGGGCAATGTGGAAAGGAAGTGCATCCCGTCCTAGGTAGTACCTTGCACGGACTAAACAGCCTACCATGAAAGATTTATTCTGAGATTTAGAGGAAAACTGCAGTGAGATTTTAGAGCTGATACTATTTTGAAGGGTGTGGGAGAGTGCTTTCAGAGTAAGTGGGTGGCAGTTACCTAAGTCTTCTCAACACTAAATCCCTGTAGTTTGGCCTGTACAGGAAACACAGTAGCTACTCAAGTGAAAGCAAATGAAGTGAGTTTAAAAAAAAAAAGAGAGAAGGAAAATAAGGATTTGTGAAACACAATTCTTTGGCCTAAAAAGTCAAATTAAAGGGCCGGCCAAATAGCTCAGCAGATTAAACTGCTTGCAAGCAGGCCCAGGGAATGGGGGTTCAAACCTCGGCATGCTGTGCTGGGCTGAGACCATCCCTGGGGCATGCTGAGGTCAGCAATTGAGACTGGGTGCAGTGTCACGGGCCTGTAATCCCAGCTCTTGAGAGGCTGTAAACAGGCCTCTCACTACAAGTCTGAGTCTGACCTAGTAGCGAGACCCTGAACACCCTGCAGATCTAGACCCTCCCCTAAAATACAGGAAAAAAAAAAGCTAAATTCAGTATAGCCCAGGATTGTTAGGGCAGTCGGTCTTATAGCCCTACAGAGCTTTTTTGTTTTACTGCTGTAGCCTGTTCCCAGTAATTTTCCATATTACTTCAATTCTACAGTCATGCTTCCCAATACCAATGTGAAAAAAACCATCATTTCCAATATGAGATCTTCTACACTGCTTTTTCTACTAAATTGTCAGAAAACTTTGATGTATTTCAAATTTTCAGAGTATCTCAAGGAACATGGGCCTGCACCAACTGTTCAAGCAGCACCCCAATAGGCTAGAGCCACCTCAGAGCATTTACTTTGTGCTCTGCACTTAAACTTCACCAAATCACCTTATTTTTAAATTAAGACCTCACTAAATGAGCCAAGGGTGGTGGTGCCTGACTGCAATCCACCAACTGTGAGGCGGAAGCCAGAGGGTCCTTGAGTTATACAGTCAATTAGCCTGCACAGACTGTTATACCTAACAAAGTTCTCAAGGAGGAAAAAAAAGAAAAAGAAAAAACAACGTAAGTCAATTAAAAAAAAAGTCTATAACTAATAACCAACTGTGACAGATGTAACAACTACCACTTCTAATTAATTGTACAGTAATTTGATCAATTAAGTGTCCTCAGTCTTCTGATCATCAACCTCCCCCAAACCTTCCCTGTGGCAAAGGACTTGGAACAAATATCATTCTCCACCGCAGTCAGAAAAGGGCATTCATAATATTTTCAAATGGGAAAGGGCAGATAGCAAGAGCAGGTGGTTTCTTGTATAGACTTAGATTTAGAGTTCCACAAATAGGAATTACCAACACATGTGTGATTCTTTTCTTTCTTTCTTTCTTTCTTTCTTTCTTTCTTTCTTTCTTTCTTTCTTTCTTTCTTTCTTTCTTTCTTTTCTTTCTTTCTTCTTTCTTTCTTGGTTTCTTTCAAGAGTAGGAAAATTTATTGAAGAAAAGGAACAGGGAACAGGACTAGCTCCTGAGATGGAAGGCAGCCTGAATGGATTGCCCACATGTGTGATTCTTCACCTTTGACTGTACACAGCCCCTAAGGGAAAGCTGGACTGTTGAGTGGGGGCCAGAACAGGAGAAGGCCCAGCAGCAGGTCCAGGCTGCTGTGCATACTGCTCTGCCACCATGGCCAGATGGTCCAGTGGGTCAGCGAGAGGTAGGAATGCTCTTTGGAGTGTCTGGCAGGCCTCTAGGTGAACCACAGCACACGTCTTTAGGGTTTTAGGATAAAGTTCTGCCATAATCTGCAGACAGCTACTCCTCTTTTGAAAACAGCTCCTGGCCTGTTACTGGGCCTTACTAGAAACTGAATCCTGACCATAGGCCACCAGGTTACCGTACAAACTGAGCTGCCCATCATGAGCTGGTTATTATCTGCTCCACCAAGTCATAGCTGAACACACACAGCAACAGTCCCACATTAAACAGAAGTGGTGCATCTATCAGTGAGCCAGACAAGGTCCAGAGGGCACAAGAAAAAGCTATTTGAAGCTACCTAGGGGCCACCGTTCTACTCCTGCTGCAATGCCTCTGTCTCCCAGGATGCACCTATGGCTTCCTAGGATGTATCACACGATCAGGTATCAGAAAAAGAGAAGGCTAGGGCCTGGTTTACAGATGGTTCTGCACATTATGCACCCATAAGGGGACAGCTGTAACATCACGGGCCCTTTCCAGGACATCCCTGAAGGACAGTGGTAAAGGGAAGTCTCAGTGGACAGACGTTTGGGCACTGCACCTCATTGTATATTTTGAGTGGAAGCAAAAATGGCCAGATGTATGACTATATATTGATTCAAAGAGTGTTGTCAATGGTCTGTCTGAATGGTCAGAGACTTGGAAAGAGCATGATTAGAAACGTATGTGCTTATAAATGCCCAAACGTCAAGGATTGCAATTCATATATTGTATCCCAGGGAAAAATTATTGGAATTCTTGCAAGTAAGTCTCAATGTACTACTTCCAATGCAACCCAGAGTGATAAAAAAGACACAGAGATGTATCTGCAATTATAGGGAGCCAGAGGGTCCTAAATCCAATTGGAACAAAGATCGTGACCAGGGCCAAATCCAGGTTTTAATAATTCACAAAGGGGGGCCAGGCGTGGTGGAGCAGGCCTGTAATCCCAGCACTTGGGAGGCTGAGGCAGGAGGATTGTTGTGAGTTTGAGACCAGCCTGAGCTACAAAGTGAGCTTAAGGCCAGCCTGAACTGCATAGTGAGACCCTGTCTCAAAAAGACAAAAAAAAAAAAAAAAAAAAAAAAAAAAAAAAAAAAAAAAAAAAAAATTCACAAAGGGAGTGGCCCAGGGCTGAATGTGAGAATGGTGGGAATTGCATGAATTCTGAGAGCTGGGCCAGGTAGGAGACATAGCCCTTTTGCAATGTACAGAGACAGATACACAGAAAGAATACCAGGTTCCAGTAACAGCCTCTAAGTCTGGAGGAATATGGGTAACACGATTTCCAGAAGCACCCCTGACTGAGCTCTGATGCTAGCCTTTAACTGCCCTGGGAGATCACAGCTTCTTTTTGAAAGCTCTATCCTAATGCTTGGTTTAGCTCAGTTAGTAGGGGAAATCTTAGGTGGGCTGCACACAGAACTGTTGCTTTGCTGCAAAGGCTACATGTGGGGTCTCAACTAGATCCATCTGCATTGCCAGCTTTGTGTATAACACAGATGGGAGTAGGGTAAAGGTGAATTAAAATGGAGGCCAATTGTCTTCCTTTTGGAGGAGGGGCATCTCAGTGGTTCTCCACAGGCTCAGCAACATGGACTTCTCACTCAGCAAAGCTGATCTGGGTACAGCTACTGCTGGATGCCCAGTATGCCAGCAGCAGAAATCAATGCTGAGTCTGAGATGGCATCATTCCCGAGGATGCTTAACCTGTGATCTGATGGCAGGTTGATTGTATGGAGTTGATCCCATCGTGGAAAGGACAGTACTCTGTCCTTAGTGAAACAGACACTCTGGGTATGGACTGCCTTCCCTGCATGCTAAGGCTTTTGCTGAAAACTGCCATCTATGGACTTACAGAATATTTTATCCACCGTTGTGATATTCTACACAGCATTACCTCTACCAAGGAGCTCATTTTATGCCCCAAAAAGTGAGACAACAGGTTTATGCTCAAAGAATTCACTGTCTTACCAGGTTCCTCACCATCAAGAAGCAGCTGCATTGCTAGGAAGGTGGAATAGCCTTTTGAAGATGCAGTTACAGTGTCAGTTAGGTGGAAGTACCTTGAGTGGATGCACCAAAGTTCTTCAAAAATCTGTGTATTCTTTAAATCAGAATCTCCTCTGTGGTACTGTGTCTCTTATAGCCAGAATTCACGGGTCCAAGAATCAAGGGGTGGAAATGAGAAAGGTACCACTCATTGTCTCTAGGGACACACTAGCAACATTTTTGCTTCTGGTTTTCAGTACTTCTGCTGTTCTAGAAATTTTAGCTACAGAGGAGGGAATGCCATGAACTGGCGCAGGTGGTCCCAGGTTGGAAAATGGTGAGGGAATTTAGAAAATACAGACAGGAGATGAAAGCTGAGGTCAGGAACAGACCTCTTTCGGAATGGGAAAAGAGGACTGGACAGTTATCACAGAGGTGTCTATTTATGTACTAGGGAGGTGGATGTCGATTTGAACTTCAACCTCTTTGCCTAGCAACCAGCATGCAAACTGTCACATCTTGTTTACATGACTCAGGGAACTCCGTGTTCTCTGGTGGACTTTGTCTTAGCCTTGCATGTGTGACTGATTTCCAGCTTCATCTAACTCCCAACTGGAGAAAGTTGTCCAGGAGGCACAACAAGGACACCACTGAACTGGAAGCTAACACAGTCATTTTGGTCTCCTCATGTCTCTGAAAAAACAATAAGGGAGTTGTGGTATTTGCAACAGGGACTGACCTAGGCTGTCAAGGGGGAGAAAGAATATACAGTACTTGGAGTGCAGGAAATCCCTTAGGATGTCTTCTAGTACTACTATGTTATTAAGATCAGTGGATGGCAACAAATCCAGGATGATAAATAGTCCAGAGCTTTCAGGAATGAAGGTATTATGGGTCACCAGGGAAAGAACCAAGACCAGCTGAGGTGCTTGCCGAAGGCCAAGGGAATATAGAACGGATAATACTTATAAATATCAGCTACAACCCATGGTCAGTTACAGAAATGAGAATTGCAATTGTTCTCTATGTTTCCTTTGTAACATAATGTTGATATACTTCATATTGGTTCTTAGGTATTGTTAAACCTGTGTTATAATATTTAAGTTATGAAATGTTAAGAGTAAACATCACCAAAGAAAAACTTGCCTTCTGTTTTAGAAGGGTGTGAGTTTCTGCTTGTACACAGGATAGTTGTACCATTTTAGGGGTAAATATGAACTTGTCTTATTTATTTATTTATTTTTATGCATTTGGTACAGGGTCTCACTATCCATCTCAGACTTGTGGTGATCCTCCTGCTTTCAGCCTCCCCAGCGCTGGGATTACGGGCATGTGCCACCACACCTGGAGTCTGGCCAGCTCAGCCTGCCCTGGGGGAGGGGCTGGCAAGGCAAGTGGTGCCAGGGATTGAATCCTGATCCCTGTGCTTGCCTAAGCTTGCCTAAGCAGGTCCTTTAGTCCACTGAGCTATCTCTCTGGCCCTTTTTTTTTCTTTCCTTTTTTAAAAGAGTCTATTAGCCTAGGCTGGCCTCAGATCCACAGTGACCCTCCTCCCTCAGCTTCCCGGGATTCCATGAGTTCTGGGATTACAAGTGTACACTGTGCCTGGCATGACCTAGTCTTGTATCTGGAGACTAAGTATGACTTAGAGTGTGTCTGGTTGTCAAGTTGACGACAAGTGGATTGTTGCAATTCACTTTTATCAACTTGAGTATGAATTACTGAGCAGGCTGGCTAACACACACAGTTCTGCGTGTGGCTGGATGATGGGCTTGCTGAAGTGGAAAGACCCACCCTGGGTATGAGTGGCTCCAACCAACAGGCTTATAGCCTGAATGGAACAAAAAGGGCGAAAAGAAGGCAGTCTCACTTCTGCTTCTTAGGAGAAGCTCCTAAGGCCTCACCACTGCCTTGATGTCCATCTCTTGGCCTCTAGCACAGCCTCTTCAGCTTTCTGATTATGGGCTCACACAGGACTCTACATCAAGCTCTAGGCTTTTGACTGGATGTGTGATACCTCCAGTCCACATCTGACTCTGGAGAATCCATATAGGATATGTGTGTGTGTGTGTGTGTGTGTGTGTGTATCACGAGTCTTTCTCTAGTGAACACTGACTAATACTGCCCAATGTACTTCAAGTAGGAAAGGGCAGATTGCAAGAGCAGCTGGTACCTTGCATAGACTCAGATTTAGAGTCCCACAGAATAGGAGCCACCTTTACCTAACGATTGTGTTCTTTACATTTGCCCACATACCTTTGACTGCACACAACCTCACAGGGAAAGTAGGAACATTAGTCTCCACTTTATAAAGGAAGACAGTGGTGTTAGCAAGTAACTTGCCTAAGGAACATGATAGTCAGGAATACATCCCAGGACACTGGAATTCAGCTTCCAAGTTCAGAAACATATCATTGTCAGCTTGAATTCTCTGAGGAGAAAGACTGCTGATGGGCAAGTTCTTAGAGGCAAGCTCTTAGAGCTGAGTGCTCCCTGCCAGGAAGGGGGCTCTGTCCTGCTGGGAAGAAGGCACCAAGGGTAGTGGGCAGGCTTGGCTGAGGAAGGGATGTCGGAAGTTGGGCCCATCTCTCAGGACCACCCCTTCATCACAGGGTGCTGCTGCCTATAGCATGCTGCCACTGCCCGAGGGCATGACTAGTTCTGATGCCTCTGCAAAGGGTTGCCAGATGGAATACATAAACACTGCATGAACATACTAATGCTATAGACTTGATTTTCTGAAACTCAAACTTAACTGGGTGGCTTGTGTTTATTTACTCAACTTAGAACCCTAGCCAGGGAGAATCCATATAGGAAAAGTTCTGTGGGCCTGGCTGAGAGGTACCTGAGAAAGGTACCTCTGTGGTACATGCCAGGTACCAGGTGGGCTGGCGTAAGGAGGCTGTGTTCAGGGGCAAGGCCTGCTAAAAGGTGGAAGGAGAAGCTGAGCAGGGCCTACTGGAGACAAGCACAGCACAGCACAGCAAGGAACATCCTCTTGGCATTAGACAACCATCTTCGTGTGCAAGCCTCCCACTCCTTGGGCTTCTGGGGCTTTCCCCCAGGGTGTGTAGTCCATACAGTTGGATCTCAGCCTTCCTTCTGGGGACTGGCATAGCTCTGTATCCCAGTTAAGGCCATCCAACCAGCAGAGTCACACAAAGTGACCCGTGCTTGGTTGAGTGAGCAACATTGCGTGGTCTTTGGATCCCATGGGTGCCAGCAATAGCTCTGCCTGGTCTACGTGGACTCATCCTTGATGCTCTCCTTCCAGTGTCTGAGCTTGCACATCCTTGCCACTGAGTGGAAAGGAGCACTTCAGGCCTCACTGCCCTGATCCATGAAAACAAAGTGTCACTCAAGCCAAACAAGGCAGTGTTTCTCTTTCTGAAAGCAGTTTAGAAATACTGACAGCTTGCTGCTGACCAAGCACCAACTTAGGGGCTTCAGGTCGTGATCTGTGTGACTATTTGTGTTTCACACATCACCCCTACTGACCAGATATTACTAAACAGCTAGCACATAATTAGTGTGGATGAAAGAGCTCTATTTCAGGCCTGGGATAAATGCTTTTTTTTTTTTTTCAGTACTGGGGATTGAACCCAGGACCTTGCACATGACAGGCACTTATGTCACTGAGCTGTCTCCCTGGCCTTTTTTTATTTTTGTATTTTAGGGAAGGGTCTACAGGGTGTTCAGGGTCTCACTACTAGAACAGACTCATAGTGATCCATAGTGAGCTTCCCAAGAGCTGGGATTACAGGTGTGTGCCACCATGCCCAGTCTCAATTGCCATCTCAGCATGCCCTAGGGGCGAAGCCAGCAAGGCAGATTTGGGGATGGAACCCTGGGCCCCTGAGCCTGCTTGTAGGCACTTTCATCTGATTTTTATTTTTCATTCTTAGGGAAGGGAGGTAGCACACAATTAAGACTGGGAGACCACTTTCCCTCCATTTATAGAAATTTGGGCAACACTGAAGGGCCATTCCTCCTTCCATCATCCTAAGAAAAGCAGAAATAAAACAAAGGCCCTGAAAATCTGTAGTTCTAGGCCAGACCACAGGGCATTAGATCTCATGGCCTGACTTTCAGTAACATTTTCTCCATCTGAACTTCATTAAAGGTTCATACATATGCACTACATCTCATGTGTACATAGTTTCATCAGTGAACTCTGGAGAGGCCTGTGTGCTAGAAGCTCTTGAGCCAATAGTACTGGTCCAACATATCCAGAGATCCAGTAAGAGGCACCAGGGTTGGGGGGCACATATTTTAGAATCCCAAAGCCTGCTTTATCTGTGTGTTTATTTCCTCAATGCCCCAAACCAACCTTTCTGTTTGTGCTACTCCTTTTGTTTCTATTGGTGCATACCTGCTCAGAACACATCTTTCCTTTACGTTTAATGTATGTAGCTGCCTTTTCTTTTACCATTGTGTACAGTTGCAATTTTTTGTTGTACACAAGAGCCTGGATAGCTATTGGATCCAGTGTGCAGCACTGTTACCATACCCATTTAATGCTAGGAAGCTAGGTGTGGACCAGAGAGGGAATATGCGTAAGGCTCCCCAGTGGATGAGCAGCACCAGGCCTGACCGAGGCCTGTGCGATTACCTACTGTGTAACATGGCTGCCAGTGCTTTGGGAGGCCAGGCAGGGGGAAGTATGGCCAGTGCTCACTTCTGGCCTTTCGGAGGCAGGGTTTCTAAGCTTGGTACGGTGACATTTTGGACCTAGTACTTTTTTGTTGTGAGGGAAGCTCTGTACACTGTGGATGTTTTATAGCATCTCTGGTTTCTACCCCCTTGATGCCACTGGGGATCCTCTATGTGTTATAAACAATGTTGTTTTCCAGACATGGCCAAATGTCCCTAGCAAGGGGCAAGCAAAAATCCCTCCAGTTGAGAATCACTGTTCTTAGGGAGTAGAACAAATAGCCCAAGTGTTGCTGTGTCTTAGAGTAAGAGAACGGCCAATGGCTCTCAAAAGTCAAAAGTCCCACAAGCTAAGTTATCAAGGGGCTGAAGGGGGGCCAAGAGTGTTGGGGTGCCTCCTCTGCTTGAGACATGGTGTCAGGCCTCTTAGCAACAGGAACATTTAGGTTTTTTTGTACTGGGGATCAAACTCAGGACCTTGTACTTGCCAGGTAGGCGCTTATGCCGCTGAGCTATCTCCCTGGCTGTTAGACTTTTTTGTGTTCATTAGTTCAGGCATGATAACAAGGACCTTATAAACTCAACTATGTGACCCTTAAAGGGCCTTTGGAGCCCCGAAGGGCAGTGATAGGGCCTCAAGCTGGTGGAGATCAGGCTTGCAAAAGCTCCTTCATTGCCTGAAGATCTCCCTCTCCAGTCTTCCAGCCCATTTTGTCATCTTAGGATGAGCACAGTATTCCAGTGACAGGATGCCAAAGGACAAGCTCTTCCACTCATGCCCCAGGTTATGGGGCTGGTTGAACTGGAATTGCAGGAAAACTGGGTTGATTGAGAAAACATTCTTGGAATTATTACTATTATTATTTTTTAATTTTTATTTTATTGAAGTACAAATATCAATGAGACAGTTTTAAGATATCTTGACAAGATGGATTTGATAAATTAATACATTGCAAAGTGTTTTCATAATGTTTTGGTATCATAGAAGGTGCATACATGATATTATACTTACAGACATTATTATAGCATATGTCTCTTATCAGTAAATAAGGAGAGTGTAGCTCTTTGTGTATCTTATTTTTTATACCTGAATTACATCAAAGATTCAATAATTAATACTTTCTACCTTGTTATTTTCCTAGTGGTTGTCCATAGTACTAGAAGCTGACATAATATCCTGTCCAACCACCATTAGTGCAAATCTTGCCTCTCATAGAATTATGTAGAAGCACGGCGTTATCTATCCCAAATGTACTGTCCATATACACATATCATGATTCTTCCTTTCTATACCCCTTCCTTTGTCTACACCTGTCAAAGATAGGCACTCTATTGTCATTCAACTAATTTAGGTGCCTGAACTCGATGACACAATCCAACACAGTCCAGCATTCCAGAACAATAGTGAGTTATTCAAAGAACTTGTCGACGATAGCTATTTACAGCTCAACTTATTGTTATGGCCCCGCGGTGTATACCTCATTTTTATACTTTTCTGCTGGATGGTTAAGACCTAGATAGAGCAAGACCTATATACCAACACATGTACTTTATGTTTCTTATGAGGTCAGTGAAGTCCCCTCAGGCTTTATCTTATAGTCCTGTACCTTATTCTGTAGATCCTTTGTGTCATCCATGTGGATGGGTCATGGCCAATGCTTGACCAGTTTGCTCTCCATGAGAGCCTGGGAGAAAGTTTTCTCTCCATGTGACTCTCCCCAGGCACACTATAGATCATCAGTCTCTTTCCTCTGTGGCTCCATAATCTCTTTGATCAGAAAATGTGGAGCACAACTGATTTTCATGATGTTACAGTACAGGTTCACCTATGTCCTGAGTATTTGCTGACCTTAAAAGGATAGGGCCAAAATGTTGGCTGGCCTTGCGGCTCTTGTATTTCTTCAATTTTGATCTGTGGACTTAGGTTGTTAATCATCCAGAAGAAAAGCTGATTAGTACCGTGCAGCATATGCCGTTCAGTTTGCCCTACTATCTGACTCAATTGATTTTGGTTGTTGTTGTACATTTCTATTTGTATTTCATCTTTTCACTTCGTATACTAGGGAGACTATACGATATTTGCACATGTGTGTGGCTTATTTCACTTACGAGCATATGTTCAAGTGACATCTACTTCAATATAAATGCTTCAAGTTTATCATTCTTAATAGCTGAGAATATATAATTATATATAATATAATTATATATAATAGCTGGAATATATAATTCCATTATATAGAAATACTGCATCTTTTTCAACCATTCCTCATGTGATGGACATCTTGGTTGTTTCTAAGATTTTGCTATCACAAATTGTGCTGCTATAAACATCGGTACACATATATCACTATGATATAATGTTTTCAGTTCTTCTGGGAAAATTCCCAGTAGGGGGATAGTCAGCTTGAATGGGATTTCCAGTCCTACTCTTTTGAGGAGTCTCCACACTGACCTCCACAATGGTTGTATCAGTCTACATTCCCACCAGCAGTAGAGAAGTGCTCCTTTTTCCCTACAACCTCTCCAACATTTGTTGTTGGTTGATTTCCTTATGATAGCCATTCTTTCTGGAGTGAGATGGTATCTCAGTGTTGTTTTTATTTGCATTTCATGGATGACTAGCGATGTGAAGCATTTTTTCATATATTTATTCGCTTCTTTAATTTCATCCTCTGAGAAGTATGTATTCATCTCATTTGCCCATTTCTGAATTGGGTCTTTAAATTGAGGGCCCTGTTATATCTTAAGTCTTTATATATTCTAGACAGCAGACCTCTGTCTGATTGCTCATTAGTTAGGATTTTTTCAACATTTGTGGGCTGTCTTTTCACTCAGTTGACAATTTCTTGTGACATGTAGAAGCTCCTCAAGAAGAATTGATCCCAGTTGTTGATTCTTTCAAGTGTTTCCCGTGCAAATATGTTTGTTCATGAACTCTTTACCTACCCCTATGTCTTCAAGAGTTCCTCCTACTTTCTCTTCCAGGAGATTGAGTGTTTCTGTTTTAATGTTTAGATCTTTAATTCATTTTGACTTTAACTTAGTGCGTGGTGATAGAGCTGGGTCAAGTTTTAATTTTCGGCATGTGGAAAGCCCAGTCTTCCAGTACCATTAAAGAGGCAATCTTTCTTCCAGTAAGTGTGATTGGCCCCTTTGTCAAAGATCAGATGACTGAGTGTGTTCATAGATGCTTTTGCACCTTCTAATCTAGTCCATTGATCCTCAGGTCTATTTTGTTGCCAATACCATGCTGATTTTATCACAGTGACTTTGTAGTATAATTTCAAGTCAGGAATTGTGATGCCTCCTGCCTTGTCTTTATTAGCCAAGATTGCCTTTGCTATTCTAGGTCTTTTGTGGTTCCAAATAAATTTTAGGAATGATTTCTCTATGTCTGGGAGGTATGTTGGTGGCAGTTTGATAGGGATTGCATTAAATCTGTACAGCAATTTTGGGAGTATGGCCATCTTCACGATGTTGGTTCTTCCTATCCAGGAGCATGGAATATCTTTCCATTTTCTGAAATCCTCTATAATCTCTTTTCTTAGGGTG